>PVKC010040377.1:0-12349 GCA_004027635.1 Crocidura indochinensis | reverse complement strand
TTTTTTTTTTTTTTTTTTTTTAGCACTGAAGAGCTCTGTTATACACAACCTCAACTCAAGATAGGTCATTAAAAATCGATGGTGGCATGCCAGGAAGAGAAAGAGAGAGCTAAAAGTACCAGAGTGATTTCATGTGGGATACATGGCTTTGAGCCCAATATGACATGATCACCTGTATACTAACTTCCGAGCTTCTGTGTATCACCAAGTGTGTCCCTTTCCCACACACAACTTTAATGACATGACAAATTACCTCTATAACATACAATTTTCACACTTTCCAAAGTAACTGAGTAATAGAATTACTTTTACCCAATATATGAGAACTGACTACATTTTTCTACTTCATAATTATGCTTAAAGCTTGCATGTAGACAAAACAGAAATTGTGGATTCATGTGTTAATTTTTTGTCTATCAGTAAAGCTCATTGATCTTCATGAAACATGACTTGGACATGATGATTATCTTTCTTCTGCAGAATTTTATTGCTACTAAGTGTAAGAATAAAATAATCACTGTTATGATCAATTAAAAGAGACACAAATTGTATTGCTTGTTGTGATAATTATCAAGCAATACATTGATTCCTTACCTAACATCCAGGACCCATGTATATATATATATATATATATATATATATATATATATATATATATTTGTATAAAATGTTTTTGCTATTAGGCTTGTCATTATTTCCATGACATGTGAGCTCAGTTCAGTATCTTTTTCTTTCTGATGTTATATTAACTTGCACATGAGGTGTCACTACATTACATTCAGAATCTGAACTCTTACATGGGTTCCTTCTTGCTTTTCAATGGATTCTCCCAAATTAACATCACTCACTGCCTGTGGCTCCACAGCAGTTCTTTCTTATGTAACTGTGGCTAGAAGGTCTGTGCAAGACGTACCTGAACAAATTACTCCTGCATCCTCCTTATGTCGGCAATTGTGCCTTCCCCAGCCATGGGAATGGCATTGCCAAAGAAAAGACTCTTTTCCATTACAATGGATCTCATCCAGCAAAATGGGACCTGTTCCTTCCCCAAAATGAGCAGAATCGGTGGCATTAATGGCCACACCACAACCCAGCTGTTTGCACACCACATGGGCATCACTCAGGTCCCAGCTGTCATCACAGACTGTCCCCCAGGATCCATCATGGTAGACCTCTACTCTCCCTGCGCAGCGATTGCTTCCATTTACCAGACGGAGTTGACCACTCCCTGAAAAGAGAAAACCAAAGTCACCAAAACATCTTCCTAATCATTGAGGTCCTTTCCTTTGGAAAAGGATTTTCTCACCTAGGCAGGCAGCAGGTCTTTCTTCTGACATGGGAGAGCTTGTTGGGAGTGAAGTTGAGGAATTGCAGGGGGATAATGTGTGACTCTTATTTCCTGCAAAAATCAAACCTCTAGATCATTCAAAGCACAAAAGATGCGACTGAAGAAGGGAGGTCAGATGCAGACTAAGGTTGCAGAGCCGAGCCAATTACCTGAGCAGATGACAGTGGACACTTGCTCTGCCAAACAGAGCGGTGCACCCAGAGCTACTACTGGACAATCTCCCAAGGACTTTTCAGTGCCAGTACAGTGGAACATATGTCTCCAGGCCTGAACATTGTTTTTCCCAAAATGTGACCCTCCTGGGATAGAAAGGGCAACTCCACATTTAAGCTGCTGGCATAAAACGTGGGCATCTTCCATGTCCCATTGAGTGTTGCAGAGGGGACGCCAAGACCCCAGCATCTTGAGTTCCACTTGTCCCTCACATTGGGATTTGCCATTCACCAAGCGGATTTCAGTGAATCCTGAAAAGAGAAATAAATTTTTAATTTTATTTTTTTGGTTTTTGGGCCACACTCGACGCTCAGGTGTTACTCCTGGCTATGCTCTCAGAAATTGCTCCTGGCTTGGAGGACCATATGGGACACTGGGGGATCTAACTGAGGTTAGCATGCCCAAGGCAAATGTCCAATCACTTGGGCCACTGCTCCGGCCCAGAGAAATGAAATTTTAAAAGGCATCTGTGACCACCAAGGCCTGCCCTCTCCATAATACAGGAACAAAAGAATCATTTTCTTACTTGAACAGATCACTCCAACATCTCTGCTGTGATCACAAATTCCATCTGGACGAGGTGCTACTGGGCAGAGGGAAAGATGGGACTCATTCCCCTCACACTGGAATTCTTCAGACCAGATGCTTCCTTGTCCTTTTCCATAGTAAGCTCCCCCAAGAATAGAGATGGCGACCCCACACTGTAATTCCCTGCACACCACATTGGCAGCTTCCAGAGAGAAGTCAGAATCACAGACTGTGCCCCAGGCATCTCCGTGCTTCACTTCAACACGACCAGAGCAGGGAATGTCACCTCCAACCAGCCTGACTTCCCTGTGGGCTAAGAACATATAACATGTCATTGGAGTGGGAGGAAAGGGGAGAATTATAGAACCTTTTTACTAAGCACTTAACAAACAATCTCATCCTAACAATTGTATTTGGAGATTAGTATTAGTAACCTTCCAATTTCATAGGCAAGGAATAGGAAACATGAAAAAATGTGGTCATTTTCTCAGAACACAGTGAAGGACTAGCATCAGAAGTCAACTAGCACATTCCAGAAACTAGGACCTTGATCCTTCCAATACACTTCACATGTAGAAAACCAAACATGCCTGTTGCTCTCCAGCACATTTCTCTTCCATATTTGTTTCTAATGCTTTACTACATCATCATGCATGTTTTAGAGATCTTTGTTATAGCTTCCCAAGTGATAATCTTGTTTCTAGTCATCTTTCCAATCGAGATGGATAAGGACCACTTCAAACTTATCGTTAACTTTCAAACACTTCTATGTATTTATTTAAGAGAATTAAATGTTTATATAGTAAAATAATTTGATACAATAGAGGAAGACATGCCAGTAATAAAATCTGAAGTTTATATCTCTGTGAGTCCAATAAGTAGGCAGAATATACTAACGACTCAGATATTATGTCTGAAACACTTAAGAGTCTTGGTCAGATATTTGAACACCACCTGGGAAGGAAAACTATATTCACAAACACTGAGAAGAGATGGTACAAGTACAAAAATCTTGGAAATAATCAGGTTGTCAGAACATTATAGATCCTTAGTAATACATACTGGTAGCATAATATTATACCAAAATTAGCCAGATTTGAGGCTGGAGTGACAGCACTGGTATTCTTTGCCTTGCAAACATATGACATTTGTCTTGCATGCAACCAACCAAGGTTCCATCGCCAGCATTCATTATGGTCACCAAACCTGCCAGGAGTGATTTCTATATGTAGAGCCAGGGGTGACCTCTGACTGCTGCTGGGAATGGCACCAAAACAAAATAAAAGAAGTAGCCAGCTTGCAAACAGAAATGAAACAATTTATCAGATTTGTAAAGAGATTTTACCCTTTTAAAAACTGTTATATATCATTAATTGAGAATTATATAATTTGGAACTTATAGTATTGAAAAAATCAATTCTTTAAAAACGTTTTGGTCCATACCAAATCAGTGATGCTCAGGGTTTACTCCTGGCAGGCTCCGAAAACCATATGAGTCAGTAAGAAGCAAATCAGGGTTGGCCAAGTGCAAGGCAAGCACTCTATTCTGTGCTATCTCGTCAGCTCCTGGGGAAAAAAGTTAAGTATCTTTTTCCCTTAATTGAGAAGGCAACAAAAGCACAACCAAACAGATGGTCAAATGCTCCCAATCTTAGTTACTTTTACATAGCATTGGATTAAAGCAAATAGAATAGAAGCCTACAGGGGCCCGGGAGATAGCATGGAGGTAAGGTGTTTGCCTTTCATGCAAAAGGTCATCGGTTCAAATCCCGGTGCCCCATATGGTCCCCTGTGCCTGCCAGGAGCAATTTCTGAGCATGGATCCAGGAGAGGAGTAACCCCTGAGCACTGCCGGGTGTGACCCAAAAACCAAAAAAAAAAAAAAAAAAAAAAAGAATAGAAGCCTACAATACTTCCAAACTTCTTACTAGTTTAACTTTGAAGGCAACTGAAGTCAACCAATGAGTATTCAACCTTTAAAACGTGGTAAGGATAGACCTTCTATCAATATCATTTATCACCATTGGTTTTAATTAATCAATCAAAATATTTGAGCTATGCCAGAAGCACTTGAAATTTGGAGATCAAAAATGCCCCTGTGGTATAATAGCCCATTTATATTTTTGGCTTATAGGACTAATACAAAATATACAATCATGTTTTACTGTCCCACTAATAACTCTTCTTGCCCCAGTAGTTTAACTGGTAAAGGAAGATAGGGTCAACATGGTTGTTTATACAGCCATGCACCACCCCGTAATTTAATACTGAATTTCCAGTAGAAATACACCAAATTAGATATAAAATTATCTTAGAAACTACATGAGCTTAACAAACAGAATCAACAACAGAATATTCAGCTAACAATAAATAGCTCAGTAAACCTTAAAAAAAAAGGCATATGGGGCCATGCAGGCAGACAGGTCCCAGATTTCAACTCTTGGAGAATGTGGAATTTATAATAATAATAATAATGATAATATATATGCAGAACAACTTTTTTTGGGGGGTTTTTGGGTCACAACCGGCAGTGTTCAGGGGTTTCTCCTGACTCCATGCTCAGAAATTGCTCCTGGCAGGCATGGGGGACCATATGGGGCACCGGGATTCGAACCGATGACCTTTTGCATGAAAGGCAAACACCTTACCTCCATGCTATCTCCTGGGCCCCCAGAAAGACTTTTATAGTTGGAGGAATGCACAGACATCTCAATGCGGATGGGATCTTTCTAAGCATGTTATGTTAATATGTCTCTGGGCATTTTGTTGACTATGACTGTCTCCTTCAATAAAGGTGGAGTATGATATCACAGGCAGAGTAAGGTCCTTATGTTGTGTGCTACAGATCCAAGTTCTGTCCTCAACACTAATAAAGTCTTGTGAGCACTACCAGAAGCGGTAGTGACAAAGAGTCAGTAATAAGCCCTGAACATTGCTGGGAAGTGATGGAACACTGATCCTTCACCCCAACTAACAAAAGTGTGGAATTTGTAGAGTTTGTTCAGAAAGATCTGAAAAACAAGATAATGCACATCAGATAAAATGCTTTACAGTTTTCCTTATTGCTTGGAGGAGAGAAAACTGTATAGCTCTCCACAAGAAAGTGAGGTGTAAGCTGCCATGAAGGAACTGCATGCATCTAATTCATTGTACAACAATTATCCCTAGTGTCAGTGGATGATATTGCTCTTGAAACAATGTTCTATTGTTGTAAAGTAATGCAGAGTGCAAGAAGAATGTGTTGCTACTTGGAGTGCCTAGTGGGTATAACTTATACTTCAACATCAATGGGTGTGGCCCACTACGATTCTGGCTGCTAACTTCCTACTTTGTTGTAAATAGGGCCTTATGTTTGGCTTGGACGGTGGATGGAGGCCTCTGTCTTTATGCTCTGAACCACGTGGTTCCACAACCTCAGATTTGGAGGTTCATGAGAGCAGCGGGTAGAAATCTCACTCACATGTAGGCTTCAGGAAGTAACAGCTTTATTCATCCAAGCCACTACATGTGTGGCCTATATCGTAACCATTTAAGCAGCTTGCCCTGCATCTTAACTTCTCTCAGTCATCTTTCCTCTGACCTTCAAACTGGCAAAGATCCAACCAGGCAAGAGCCAAAGACAAAAAGAGCTTCTCTCCTCTGGGTCAGAACCCTTAAGTACCTTTCCCAGACCCCTCCCAGGAAATGGGCAGGGTCTGCAGATAAAGTTACAGGTCATCTCTGGTTCACAAGACACAGCCCAGAAATGGGCGGGTCTCAGTTACCTGTATTCTGGGGTGGAGCTACAAAAATTCCAATAAAGATATTATAAATAAAATGTTCTAAAGGTTATATACGCACATAAATCAATAATACATAAACAATAAGTTAATTCTTTGATGAATTATGGGTGAAATGTTTGAGAGAAACAAATTTCAACTACCTTTAGGTACAAAATGTCTCAATGAACACTCTGAACCAAATGTCCCTGAGGCCATCAACAGGAAATGGATTGGAAAATCTGCTAAGCTTAGCCAGTTACACTTCCCAAAAAAAAAAAAACAGATAAAAATTTGCAAGGCAATACAAGATGGAACAGGATGGAGAGCAGCATCTAAGCCCATTAAAGTAGACAGAGAGACAGCAATTTATCAAGGTGAAGTTTGATCTATTAATGACCTATAGGAATTTGTCATGGAATAACATCATTCTGGTAAAGTATGTTGAATAATTGCTGCCAAAAGAACAGTCCTAGGTATTTATTTGTGGCTACAGAACCTTGACATCTTACTTATTTGAGGTTTTTTTTTTTTTTGTAAAAAAAGAGAAGATATTTATTTTAGTCACTTTTTGTTGGTTTGCTTGAATGCAAACTAAAATAAAATTAAAAGGAAATTTTACAATTTTTTTAAAATTTAGAAGGAAATGATGGGATATAAAATATTTTTGCATATACTTCAATTCATGTAAAGTCCCCCCCAAAGGTCATAAAGCAAAATATGCTTTCCATTGTAGCATAACTTAAAATGAATGTGTATAAATATAATGTGTCTGTATTATGAAAATATAACAGTGCATAATAGGACAAAGTAGGACATATGTATCTCTCTCTCTTTTTTATTTTTTGCTTGTTGGGCCGCATCCAGTGACATTCACACAAGAAAAAGATATCAAGGGCATCCAGGTAGAAAAGGAAGAAGTCAAGCTCTCATTGTTTGCAGATGACATGATACAATATTTAGAAAGCCCTAAAGACTTACCAAAAAGCTTCTAGAAACAATAGATTCATATAGCAAAATGGCAGACTACAAAATCAACACGCAAAAATCAACGGCTTTCTTATACACCAATAATGGTAGAAAAGAAATGGACATCAAAAAAAAAAAACAATACCATTCACATTAGTGCCCCAGAAACTCAAATATCTTGGAGTCAACTTAATTGAGAGGTGAAAGATTTATACAAAGAAAACTACAAAACCTTGCTTCAAGAAACAAAAGAGGACACACGGAAATGGAGGCATATACCCTGCACATGGATTGTCAGGATTAACATAATTAAAATGGCAATACTCCCCAAAGCAATGTACAGATTTAATGCAATCTCTTTAAAGGATATCCATGACTTTTGTTTTTTGTTTTTTGTTTTTTGTTTTTTTGGGTCACACCCGGCAGTGCTCAGGGGTTACTCCTGGCTCCATGCTCAGAAATTGCTCCTGGCAGGCACGGGGGACCATATGGGGCACCGGGATTTGAACTGATGACCTTTTGCATGAAAGGCAAATGCCTTACCTCCATGCTATCTCCCGGGCCCCAGTCCATGACATTCTTAAAGAAGCAGATCAAACACTCCTGAAATTTATCTGGAACAATAAACACCTGCGAATAGTTAGAGCAACCCTTGCGAAAAAGGAATGTGGGAAGCATCACTTTCCCCAACTTTAAACTGTATCACAAAGCTAGAGTCATTAAAACAGCATAGTATTGGAATAAAGAAAGACCAGTGGAATAGACTAGAGTATTCAGAGAATGCTCCCAGATATGCAATCAATTCATCTTCGATAAAGGGGCAATATATGCAAAATGGAGCAAGAAAAGCCTCTTCTACAAGTGTTGTTGGCACAACTGAATAGCCACTTGCAAAAAAAATAAACTCAGATCTCTATCTAACACCCTGCACAAAGGTCAAATGCAAATGAACTAAAGATCTTTATATCAAACCTTAAACCATAAGGTACATAGAGCAACACATAGGCAAAACACTCCATGACATTGAGACTAAAGGTATCTTCAAGGAAAAAAAGCACTCTCCAAACAAGTCCAAGCAGAGATACACAAATGGGACTATATTAAGCTGAGAAGCTTCTGCACCTCAAAGGAAATAATGCCCAGGATACAAAAGTCACCCACAGAATAGGTGAAGCTATTCACCCAGTACCCATCAGATAAGGGGCTAATATCTAAGATATGCAAGGTACTGACAGAACTTAACAAGAAAAAGACATCTAACCCCATCCAAAAATGGGGAGAAAAAGGAACAGACAATTTCTGAAAGAAAAAATATAAATGGCCAAAAGGTTCACGAAAAATTCTCCACATCACTAATCATCAGGGAGATGCAAATGAAAACAAGTATGAGGTACCATCTCACACCACAGAGACCTGCACACATCACAAAGAACAAGACCAATCAGTTCCGGCAGGGATGTGGGGAGAAAGGAACTCTCATTCACTGTTGGTTGGAATGCCATCTAGTCCAGTCCTTATGGATTCCTCAAAAAAAACAAAAAACAAAAAACAAAACCTGGAAATTGACCTCCCATTTGATACATCAATACCACATCAAGGGATATACCCTAGGAACTCAAAAATGCGAAACAAAAATTCCTTCTTCACATTTATATTCATTGCAGAGCAATTTACAATAGCCAGACTCTAGAAACAACCAAGATGTCCTTCAACAGATGAATGGTTAAAGAAACTGTGGTGCATATACACAATGGAATATTATGCAGCCATCAGGGAGATGAGGTCATGAAATTTTCCTATACATGGATGGACATAAAATCTATTATGCTGTGTGAAATAAGTCAGAGGGAGACACACACACAGAATAATCTCACTCATCTATAGGGTTTGAAGAAATATAAAAGACATTGAAATAATTCCCAGAGATGAGGACTGGAAGGACCAGCTCAAGATATGAAGCTCACCACAACAAGTGGTAAGTGCAGTTAGAGAAATAACTATGCTGAGAACTATCATAACAATGTCAGTGACTGAGGGATGTAGAAAGCCTGTCTTTGAATACAGACAGGGGAGGGAGGATATAGAGCATTGGTGATGGGACAGTTGCACAGGTGAAGAGGGGTGTTCTTTTTATGACTGAAACCCAACTACAATCGTGTTTGTAATTATGGTGTTTAAATAAAGCTATTATTAAAATATATAAAAATAGCAGTAAATGACAAAACAAACAAAAATCTGGTAATGACATAAACAAATTGAAATTATAATTAAAATTATAAGCAAACAGATGCAAAAGTATTTGCAAAACATTTATGAGAGGGTTTTCTGTATATGTGTTAGTAATAGTGAATAAATCATGTTTGAAATATAGCACATACAAATGGAAAATTAAGTAATTAGAAACTTTATATTAGAAAGAATACTGATGCAAGTATATCTTAACATCTGGAGTGATTATCCAAATAACCTACAGCATGGCCGAATAGCATGTTAAATAATAATAATAATAAAGTAATAATAAATAATAAAGTAAATAAAATAATGAAGAGGAGAAAATTGCAATTTTCTGGTGTACTCAGAAGAAAAGATTATATCTTCAAATATTTATATAAATAAGTATGGATTTAAATTAAGCATCAACTTAAAAAATAGAAGCTAAACTTTAGAAGAATTCTAGGAAGAATAAGGTCAATGCATTAAAAAGTAATGAAAAAAATCTTAAAAAATCCAAATGTGGAGTATTAAAAAATTAGCTATGCAATAACAAATTTAGTTGGGAATGATCGCTCTAGGTTAGAACTGTGAATTGAAAGGAAGTGAAACAATATGCCCTTAAGTAATAGTATTTAAAAGGAAAAAAGAGAAAAGAAAAGTATCTTCCATAGAGGCAGACTAGAGGTGGGGGTAAGGGTGAGGGTGGATGAAAGGGTAACTGGGAAATTGGTGGAGGAAAGTAAACATTGGTGAAGGGATGGGTAGTGGGACATTGTATGACTGAAATTGAGCTATCAGCAACTTTTTGATTCTTTAATCTCAAGGTGAATTGATTAATAATAATAAGAAGTTAAAACATAAATTTGTCAATGAAAAACTGATAGAAGAATCATGATAAATATAAGAAGCTTTGTAAATCTCCTAAAATATCTATATGAGTTTATGGTCAAAATATTTTGCTAGGGACAGAGATGTAGTACAGTGGGTAAGGTGTTTGCCTTCCACATGACCACTTATAGCTCAAAGGATCCCTGAGGCCAATCAGAGTAATTCCTGACTACAGAGCCAGGAGTAAACCCTGAACATCTCTGCATATGACCCCCAAACAATAATCAAATATAAAAGGTATATTCTAACTGTATTCTGCCAGTATTGAGCAGTTAAGATAAGATAGCATCATTTTGATGACCAACGAGGGTAAAACCTACATGGGGATTGGTTTGTATTTTCTTTTTCTTTTTCTTTTTTTTTTTTCTTTTTTTTGGTTTTTAGGTCACACCCGGCAGTGCTCAGGGGTTACTCCTGGCTCCACGCTCAGAAATTGCTCCTGGCAGGTGGTTTGTATTTTCTTATATTCACATAAAATATGCCTTAAAATAATATGTAAGTACCCCAATCACACAAATTGTTTATAGGGAGTGGGCTTGAAAACCTAAGAGCAGTAATCTGGGAAAGAATTTATACTTTCATATTTTAAAGCTTAAAAACATTAGCTTTGGGGCTTGGGGACCTATACTTGTGAACCTATACTTCTTAATCAAGAAATCCCTTTTAGAAAATATCAACAACAACTCAATGCATATCTTTAAATACTATCTTTTTTTTCAGTGTATGATTTACATATAATCAAAGGTAGATGCAATTTAAACATCAGAAAATGCATGATTAGGTCAGGATGAGCATACCTTCTCTATGACCAACTCTCTATAGTTGGTGGATTTGTTCTTACATTTCTTAATCAAGTCTTTTCACCATACTATCAAGTATTTTCAAGTATTTTACCAAGTATTTTTTATAATATTATTCACAATTATTTCAATATACGACATTAGAGCTGTTGAAATGTTCTCACTTCTAGCAGAGATTTATTGCAAGCTTACACAACTCATAGCACACTTTTGAGTTTTTTAAAATAGATTTATTGAAATATATTAACATTTTAATGAGGAATGAATTTTTCATAGAAAGATATCATGAGCCTAAGATTCAGTCATGACCATCCATTCATTCATCCATTCAGTCATCCATCATTACCATTGTTATTCTTTTTCTTTTTTGACCAGGGGTGACTCCTGAAAAGTTGCTCAGGAGTCGTGCCGGGAAGTACTCAGAGGATGCTTGGGTCTAAATCTGGCCTCCTACATGTAAAGATATTGTTCAGCCCTTTGAATCATCTATCTACTCCCAGCATCGTTATTTTTTAAATCGTATGATGACATTCCCTTGAAAAGTATGTTTAAGTTCAATCTGTAAAATGAGTTTCCTCCTTAACATTTCAGTTCCTTACATTTAAAAATGACTCAGAAGTTCAAGTGAGCAGCAACAACAACAAACCAAATACCTGTGTCCAAATCATAAAATAAATGATAGACGCATTTGAGATTCTCATATGTGATAGAAATGGTCTCTTGATAGAAATCACATTAGCCCTCAGATTTCTCTCAGTTTCCAAGTTTTCTCCTCGGTCTTAAACAAATTATTGGATGTTTAGACTTTGGGGGAAACAAAGGTGTTTGGGTCACACTCAAGGGTTACTCCTGGCTTTATACTCAGGAATTACTCCTGGAAAGCTTGGGAGACTATATGGGGTACCAGTGAACCATCCTGGGTTGGCACATGCAAAGTCAATGTGTAACCACTGTGCTATAGCGCCAGCCCCAGAAGTGTACACTCATATAATGCAACTTCTGAGCCCTTTGACTGAAAAATCTTACCTGAGCAGGTGACTTGAGCCGCCTTGTACATATCACAGGGAAGTCCACCCCATTGCCAATCTTTGCAGTCCCAAAGAGAAGTTTCATTGCCTTCACACGTACTAAGAAACATCCACATGCTTGCTGGAGGGACTTTGGAATAAACTTGATAGGATAGTTTGAGAGCAGAGCCACATTGCAGCTGCCTGCAAAGCACCTCAGCGTGTCCCAGATTCCAGGTTCTGTCACACAGTCTCCCGAACAGTTTCTGAATTTCCACCTCCACTGTCCCAGCACAGCGACTGCCTCCACCTATCAGCCTCAGGTCCACATCTGATCCATCTGCAAAAGAAGCATCAACTTAAACCATAGATACATAAGGATATTGGCTTGAAAAGACTAATTTTTTTCTTAAAAAATGTTAGTGATCCTCCCAAGCCAGAAATTTGCAGAAATATTGGGTCAAAAAGAGTTAATGCGCCGGAGAGATAGCACAGCGGTACCGCGTTTGCCTTGCAAACGCTGACCCAGGACCAATGGTGGTTCGAATCCCGGCATCCCATATGGTTCCCCATGCCTGCCAGCAGAGATTTCTGAGCAAAGAGTCAGGAGTAACCCCTGAGCAT
>PVKC010040376.1:0-12274 GCA_004027635.1 Crocidura indochinensis | reverse complement strand
TATGCGCTCAGAAGTCGCTCCTGGCAGGCACGGGGGACCATATGGGAACCAGGGGATCGAACCGTGGTCTGTCCTAGGCAAGGCAGCAGGCACCTTACCTCCTGCGCCACCTCCCGGCTCCCATAGAATCCTTTCAATAACAGAAGAAAATAAATAGAACATCACTAAAGAAAATAATTGGAGGGGTCAGAGTGATAGCAAACCTGTAGGATATTTGCCTTGCATGCAGCCACCCAGGACAGATGCGGATTATATCCTCAGCATCCCATAATCTCCCCGAGCCTGACAGGAGTGATTTGTGAGAACAGAGTCAGAAGTAGCCCCTGAGTGCCGCTGGGTGTGGCCCCAAAACAAAACAAACAGAAAAAGAAAATATTTAGAAAAATGTGAATTATGTCATTCTAAATGACATCAATGAAATCTCCAATCCAATCCAACAAAATACATATTATTTTCTCTTTTTTTTTGGGGGGGGGTCACACCCAGTGATGCTCAGGGATTTCCCCTGGCTATGCGCTCAGAAATCGTTCCTGGCTTAGAGGACCAAATGGGACACTGGGTGATAGAACCGTGGTCCATCCTAGGTTAGCGTGTGCAAGGCAAATGCCTGGTATAGCACTTGTGCCACCGCTCTGGCACCAAAATACATATTCTTTTCTAATGCACATATGACTTTCATAAGTTAGATCATTTCTTGGTTATAAAACAGGTATTTTAGGGGCCCGGGAGATAGCATGGAGGTAAGGTGTTTGCCTTTCATGCAAAAGGTCATCGGTTCAAATCCCGGTGCCCCATATGGTCCCCCATACCTGCCAGGAGCAATTCCTGAGCATGGATCCACGAGTAACCCCTGAGCACTGCCGGGTGTGACCCAAAAACCAAAAAAAAAAGTTATTTTAAAATGTTTTATAATACTCTAACAAAAAACTGAATGAACTGAAATATCGATAACAGAAATATGCTCAGAAAATCCACAAGAATGTTGCAATTAAAGAACTTCTAAGTAAATTGTGGGAGTTTCAGAATAGTAGTTTCAGAGTAGTAGAACTCTTTCCTTGAATATGAATGACCTGGATATGATCCCTGGTAGCATATATGGTCCCCAAACGCTGTTAGGAGTGATTCCTGTGCAAATTAGTATATGGAAAAAAAAATCTGTGTCACTGAGCATCTGAAAAAAGGCAAATTAAAATGATTTAAATATATCCTCAAACCAGTGAGACTGGCATGGATACAACAACAACAACAAAAAAAGTAGTTCTTACCCGATACTAGTGGGAAAATTGCCTGTGTAACATTTTTGAAAAATATTCAGATAGCCCTTAGTAAAACTAAGAATTGGCTTCCATCTGACTCCAAAATTCCACTTCTTAGAGCTGAGATAACTTAAGGGCCATTATGCTTTATACCAAAAATATATTTGCACATTTATAATCATTGCAGCACTATTCATAATAGCAAAAACCTGGGAAAAACCACATGTCATGAACTGAGGACAGGATAAACATTGTAGATATGATTTTTTTGTGTGTATGTGATTTTTATATATATTATATTTGTACATATCTTATATGTGTGAGGAACAGATATAATGTTTTATAAATAGGGGGTCCAGGAAAATTAATATGGTTCCCTGAGGCAGCCAGGAGTGATTTCTGAGCAGAGAGCCAGCTGTAACCCCTGAGTGCCCACAACTGTGACCCCCCCAAAAAAATGAAGTCATGTAGTTTGTATCAATATGGGCGCTTTATAGAATACCATGTTGAGTGAAAGAAGAGACAGATGCAAAATAACATCTCTGATATGTGGGATATAACGAGCCATGTTAGGGGATTAATGCAAGTCCAAAACAAGGGCATCTAAGAAATGGTTTATAGAGCTGAATTTATGGTAGTAAGCTGTGAGAAGGTGAGAGCTAGAATAAGATCACACACTAATTGAGGGACACAGACACTTTTGTGGGGGTCTGATTTTAGCATGTTATATTTATATAAAATGTTATATATATTGCATGTTATACAATACTACTATTGTATTAGTATTAAATTATAAATAACAATGACCAATACAAATGGTTAAAATGCAGCAATTTTCAAAGATTAGATCTAAAGCCTTCTGGAAACTGTTTAAAATGTTTATCTAAACCTCACTCTACATAAAATAAGTGAAAAATTGTTTGCTAATCCAAACCACTCGCATTTTAATATTTCTACGTCAATCTAAGTTATTATCAGCTTTAAAATCGATTTGTGCTACTTCATTTCCACCAAATAACTGAGTTTCTCATGAAAGTAGATTAGATATTGCCGGGTACTATCTCTCTTTTCAACATGAGACTATAAATTGACTATAGCTTACAGAATTATAATTTGTTAAAATATTGTGTAAAAAGGAGAATCAAGTATATTAGTATTGAAGTTCAGATCATGATTTGAACCTCAGATATTTTATATGTACTCATAGATAAATTATTTAACTTGTTACTCATAAGAGATGCTAAGAATTGAACACGGGCTAGTTGTATGCAAGGTAAAGACCCTGCCTGTGTGTTGTGGCTTTAGCCCCCATCTTAATTCTTCGTATCTTATTCTTATTTCCTATTTTACCCAACTCCCACACATGACTTTTGCTGTAATTACTTTGAGCTTCTTTTGATACAAATTCTAGGCTGTGAATATTTATTCTCTTCTTTTATTCTACGCTTTTTTTGTTTCCATGCCTCAAATACCATTGTATGTCCTTTATTTTTATGGAATGCTATTTAATTTTAGAACAAAATTCAATCATCATTTCTGCTGTCTAGGAAGTTTTCCCTCACACTATCTTTGCCATCTAAAACAAAGGAGTTCATGGTTGTGCTATGTGATTTCTTTGTATAGATGTTAAATTCTGTGGGAGTCATTCACGTCCATCTAAATTATTTCATTCATCCTTGGCCTCGTAGCATATTTCAATTCTGGTTTCCTTGTAAAGGCTATTGAATTTACTTCTAGCTAGTGAAACTCGAGCAGATGTGACATGCCACTCTTTCAGATCCATACTCTCTCCAGGATTATTCACACTTTTCATGCCCACTACACTAAAGATTAAGCCAATTTTTGAGAAGACAGAATCACTAAATGATAGATTCTGAATATTAAGCAAACCTGAGAATATAATCAACCTAATCATTAAAAATAATCAGGCTGAAAAATATAGATTTCATATCTGACTGTTTTATCTATTAAAGCAGTTAGCATTAACCTAACAAATATATAGTGGAAGCATACTGAAAATATTGAAATTATATTTATACATACAAATCATGTATTAGACTATGTAACAATTCTGAGTTTAAAGACTATGAGATTTATTCTTATGTATGTCACTAATAAATGTAGATACTCAATGAATGCCAAATTTTATGAAGGATTACTTTCATAGACTAAAGATTAAAACATTCAGTGACACATAATAGAATCGACACATTTTAGGATATTTAAATCATAATCTCCTTTAGTTATCTCAATCACTCATGTGAAATATGTAATTTTTACTTTATAAAAAAGAAAGAAAGCAATATGAAAAAGCTAGTGATTTCACCAAGGTTGACACCCCATGTATTAAGAATGAGAAATGATACCTGAAACTACCTAAATTTAAAACCTGCTTTACATTCTCAGAATATATGTCAAAGAATTTGTAGAAATCTTCAATTCTTATTAATAATTGCGTGTCTTATATTTTCTTGGAAATGCTTAGGTCGTATTTTTTGATTCTATTGTTCTCAGAAGGAATGAAAATTATCAAAAATCTAAGAATTCATTTTTTTTATAAGAAAGCTCGTTAGAAATTATTTTCTAAAATTGTTTTTGTGGTCCTACATTGTTTTTAAGGAGTCTGTAGGCATCTCCTCTTATTAGGTACACAATTTTATATGTAAGGGAAAGGTGATTTTTCTTCAAACAATGAGGTAGTTTATGATTTAATCGAAAATAAAATACCGGAGACTTGTTATCTACCAACAAGAACTCTGCAGTCCTTTGCTTGCACACTCCTTATTAGTCTCCTTGGCAACGGATAATCACTTGTTTCCCTTAAATAGATGAGATGCCAACAAATATGTAATAGTGGTTTGATACATCAGCAAAGAAAAGTGCTCTAATGACAGCATAATAAATCTGAACATGAAAAGTTAATAGCTACATTAGTGACAGCCTAACTATAGTGTGAGGAGCACATGGAGCCTGAATTTTCTGCTTCCATTTTATTTTCTTTGTGATACTCTGCTCTCCCTACAATGCCCTTCTCCAACCCTCTGCCTAACCCCAAAGCTATAAAGCGATAGAAACACTTGCGTATTAAAATATCCATTCTTCCCCTCCTAAGAAAGTATGTAAAATTTATGCAAACTCAGGTAAATATTTGTATTAAAATTTTTGACCATCGAATATTTTTAGAGTTAAGCGTGTAGCATGATACTAATATGCTGGGCTAAGTGCATTGCTCTTTTAATATCATTTTGATTTGTTTCATTCAAGGTCATCAATATCCCTTAGGATGTTTTCTTTACTTTCTGATTAACTATCAGAGTTCTGCCATGGTTCACATTAGAGCCCAGGATTGAGGGAGTGGGCTTAGAATCTTTGTTTCTAAAGATATTAGTTATTGTGACCCTATTTACTTCATGAGGGAGACAGGCTTGAGTAAATGCTTGACTGTATCATGTAAAAAGGAGATGACTTTATCATTAAAAAGAGATCTGTCTTGCTTTCTTTTCAAGAGCATATTCTCGTTTGTACTTGTTTCTTGTTTGTCTCTGTTTCTTTGCCAGTTATTTTTACTTTGAACAAGCCTTTATATTCTTTATCTACATATATATATAATTTTATTTTTTAAATATCTTTATTTAAACACTGATTACGAACATGCCTGTAGTTGGGTTTCGGTCATAAAAAAAAAAAACAAACACCCCCTTCACCAGTGCAACATTTCCACCACCAGTGCCCCCTATCTCCCTCCTCCCCCATCGCCTTCCTGTATTTGAGACAGGCATTCAAAGAAGTCTTTATTTTTGCTTAAACGTGTATTTTCCTTCTTGCTCTGTTTTCACATCTTTCTAAGCAAGTTTCAATCAATAAAAATAACCTTGCTTGACACATGCAGTCACACACATTCACGCACACAAACAATAACATTCAGATCGTTTGTCTCTTATCATTTGTTACTATATGCATTATTTGGTACTAAATTTATGTACATTCTATAATGGCCAGTGGAAAGCCATTGTTTTATTTATTTATTTATTTATTTATTTATTTATTCATTTATTTATTTATTTTGGTTGGTTTTTTTTTGGGGGGGGGGCAAACCCGGCAGTGCTCAGGGGTTACTCCTGGCTCCATGCTCAGAAATTGCTCCTGGCAGGCACAGGGGACCATATGGGGCACCGGGATTCGAACCGATGACCTTTTGCATGAAAGGCAAACGCCTTACCTCCATTCTATCTCCCGGGCCCCAAAGCCATTGTTTTAACTTCTCCAAGAATTAACTGTGTTTAGTAGTGTCTCCTTGATTGAGTCAAAAACTAAACCAAGGGGTCAGAGAGAAAGCACAGCAGTAGGGCATTTGCCTTGCAAGTAGTGGACCAATGGTGATTCGAACCCCTGCATCCCATATGGTCCCCCATGACTGCCAGGAGCGATTTCTGAGCACAGAGTCAGGAGTAACCCCTGAGAGCCACAGGGTGTGCCCCCCCACCCACCAAAAAAAAAAAAAAAAAAACCTAAACCTAACATGGAGTTTTCTTACGTTTAAACCCTTTTTATTTTTAGGTCTACTTTGCTACTTCAGGTTTCTTACAGTCTTTCCCACATCTACCTATCCTATAGCGCATAATTATGAATTTTCCCTTGAAGTAGTAAAAGATATCTGACAAAAGAAGGGTACCATCTATCTATTAACTAGCCAAAAGTAAAAGGGTAGGATTGTGATTGTAGAATTTAACAAGTTAGATTACTAGAAACCTAAATAAAATATAATATTGCATTAAAGCAAGAAATCATTAGCACAGACCAAATATGTACTATGTGTCAAACAATGGTCTGAATCCTAATTTCTACTGAACTTTTACACTACAAAAACCACTGCCTTGAATATATATGCAACTGAAGTTTAAAAGATGAATAAGCATTTTGTTCAGGGTCATATAATTACAGAGAAGCAGATATGGGATTTTGATTTACATCACGTTGTTGTCAAAATCAGAGTGGAGTTAGAAGTCATTTGAGGTCAATTAATAAAAATATTAATTTTTATTAATAAAAAATGTGGTCAGCCTTCATCCAGAATTTGTGGCAGGTAATTAATCATTGATTACTTCAGAAACTTGACTTCCAAGACATCTATTTTATTATTAATAAGAGAAGAATAACTGCTTCTTATGTAATTTTGGAATATGCCAGACTCACTCATAAACCAAGAACATGATCATTTATTCTATATTTGTGCCCACTGCAATCAGATACCTATCATTTAGTTATTCTAGTTAAATGGGTCCTCTGTACCTTACTTAACACCATTTTGTTTTAAATTAGATT
Source organism: Crocidura indochinensis (assembly GCA_004027635.1). Taxonomy (NCBI): domain Eukaryota; kingdom Metazoa; phylum Chordata; class Mammalia; order Eulipotyphla; family Soricidae; genus Crocidura; species Crocidura indochinensis. Next base: position 5,696 of record PVKC010040376.1, on the reverse strand, counting down.
AGTTTTTTTCTTAATTTATGGGGTATTTATCATAAACAGATGGAGGTAACACACATATAACTATTGGAACTAAGATTGCAAGTAGGAGATATTAAGTGAATACTAGTATAAGCAAGGCAATAAACTAAGCAAATTATGTGTATTATTTATTCTGTTTCTCTTAGTACCAAGAATTGTATGTTATGGTGAGTGTGATTTTATAATAAAAATGAGGTTCAACTAGTTTTCCTAATTATCCAAAGAACATAGAGCGATCAAGACCAGGTTAGGATTCTCTCCCAGAATTTATGTCTCCATAATCCACATTTTCAGCAGCTACACCCCCTGGTCCTGGTCTCTTATTGCTGTTTAGCAGCATTGGTTATTGTTTCCAGTTGATTTTACACTGTTTGCACAAAAAAGTTAGTCTTCTGTTCCTAAGCATTGTTATTAATATGTATGTTTATGCAAATGTATCTAGATTCAGGTGGTGCCAAAAATTGAACTGGCTTGAGCTCCCCAACAGCTGTACTGTGTCCCCTTTTTCTGTGTGTGTGTGTGTGTGTGTCCCTTTTCAACATATTTTTAATGGGAAATCTTAAGTCTTTAACTTTCTTAAACAGTTTTATGGAATTGGTTCTGTGTTCTTTATCACATGAAGAAACATAAACACCCAGATTTAACTCTGTCTCAGACATTAGACACATTACTATGTGTTGACACTACATCAGGATTGCCTTAGCACAACATTAGAAGAGTTGTTAACCTTGTATAGAGATATTGCAAAAATTATCATAGCAATATGGACATTCAAACATGTAACCCAGGAACCAGAAAGAGAGAAGAGTAGGGAGGGTTCATGATTTGTATGCAGCTGAACCAAGTTTGATTCCTGGCACTCTCTTTGGTACCCTGAACAACTCCACGAGTGAGCATAGTAGTAAGCTCTGAGCACTGATAGGGGAAGCCCAGAAAACAAACAAAAATAAATAAAGATTAGTGAAAAATATACTCCAAAAATATACTCCAACTGAGGAAAACTTTCAAATTCTGTACCTTGCTTGAAATATTACTTAATATACTTTTTCTTCCTGTGCTGAAGTTAAATTCAAAAACACTTTTTTCTTACTTTTTTAAATAATGAAGAAAACGTGATTATTTTTTTAAATTCTGTTTCAGGAGGATAAATCATGGTCAAAATTATCCAGAGAAACTATATGAGAGATGATCCTTTGACTGAAGGGATAAAACTGTTGGAAGCAATTCCATACCTGCCATTAGAACAATAGACTTGCCTGTGAGAGTTTCTGATTTTATTTCCAGAACATCTAATCTTGATAGCTCCTCTCAAAAATATTTCAATTTAATGGGAGGTATGGATTAAAGTGATAAAATAAAATATGCAAGATAAAACTTTAAGTAATTTTTACACAAAAATTCATGTTACAAATGTATATTTATTTATATTTTATAAAATATTCATAATTGAAACCCACCACAAGCATGTTTGTAATTATGGTGCTTAAGCAAAGATATTATAAACATTTATGCAAAAGTTTGCAACTAAATCAATATAACAGGAGTAATTTACAATGACAAAATTTCTATATTTTTTTCACAACTCATTCCTAACTCTGTACCAGGGTCTATAGTGAAGGAAATGAACTTAGGGAATGAATAGATATCTCCTATACAAATGTTATTACTTGTTTAAAGAAAATAATTGAAGCATACCTTTTGTATGACTATAAGAAAATTTTAATGTATATATCAATACTGTAAAACTGAGCCTTTCTGGGAAGACTGCATTTCTGTCTAGTGTGTGGTTCACAGGCTCTTTCAGTTATGCCAGTGGTCCTTAAACTATGACCCATGGGCCACATATTGTATTTGTTCCCGTTTTGTTTCTTCACATCAAAATAAGATGTACGCAGCGTGCATGGGAATTTGTTCGTAATTTTTGTTTTTACTATAGTCTGACCCTCCAAAGGTCTGAGGACAGTGAATTGGGCCCCTGTTTAAAAAGTTTGAGGACCCCTGAGTTATGCCTACAGATGTCTTCTTACCTTGAGGATGAACCTCTCTCGGCAGATGCTCTTTTTCGGATTGCAATTATTGTTTTCATTCCATTTGCTTAGCAAATAGTTGCTTCAAGAAATGTTTGTTAGGTGAATGGCTAAGTAGACTAATTAAGTGATAAGAACTAATAGCAAAAATCTTGGCATTACTACCTTTAAGGCTCACTAATTAAACATTCGTTAAATTAGAAGATGATTAAATAAAGTGAAAAGAGCAATTGGCTTTCAAGTAAAAAGAGTTTGAATTTTAATACCTATGATAGCAATTACTTGCTATTTGGTCTTGCTCTCATTGCTTAGTTTCTTGGACCATGAATTCTTTCATAAATTAGGCCTAATAAAGCTTACCTCAAAGAACTTTTATGAAAATTAAAAGATGATAGGTAAAGGTCTGACAATTATAAATATATTTATTACTATTTCTGAATCCAAGAATAACTCCACACTTTAAAAATATGTTTTTAAACTATATGCTATTAAATGCCTCCCAGCACATGAAATCTACATATAAAACTTTAATATTAATTTCCTTTAATATTAGTGTTCACCCCAATAAATTATTTATCAGATATGTACACATGTGAATATTAAATGCACATACGCATCATGAGTACAGATGTATTTTGGTCCCAGAAAATACTAATTTTGGCTTGAGAACTTTTGCTTGTTTGCACAAAGAATATCAAGGGCTAATATATATATTATATAATATATACTATATAAGTTATGCATTATATATATTTGTGTATATATATGTACATGTATCATTACCTACATATCTCACATACAGTATGCCAGATATTACTTCAAACACTTTATATATATATATTTTGACTAATGGGCATAAGAACATGATGGCATGTATAAAATAGACAGTATTGTGGCAAGTGCCTTGACTTGCATGTGACAAACCCAGCTTGGATCCTGGGACTACATCAGATTCCAGAATATGACCAGTATGAGCATATATGTGTCAGAATTAGCCTCTTTGCATCCAATGTGGTCCCAAACCCATTACTAGCAACAAAAAGTACATTATGATGTAGACGTAGCATGAGTGTTCCCATTTAAGACATGGAGAAAACATAGCTGGTCTAAGCTCTGTCGTTACTAAACAGTGTAATAATTCTGCAAATAAACTAAGAGAATGACCTAAAGTTACCTTATGAAACAGATGACAGTGTAGAAGAAATTCCATAATTACAGAAAAATATATATTCACTATTATTGAGCTAAGCTTCATTTTTAAAATAGAGTGACTGTCAGAGCATACTGTTCCAATCAAAGTATGCATTCATAGATAAAAAAAATACCTTTAGATACTATGCAAATGAATATTGTTTATTAGTTGCTATTTACTTTCATCTGAATTAAAAAAATAAAGCCTCAGCCACAATACATTTCAAGCTGGGACACTTAATATCCTGACTCAGGGTGCCACTGGGATTTGGAGCTTATAATATGTTGTATGCAGTTTGTCCCTGAAATGGAATGCAGCAATGCTTAGGACTTGTAAATTCTCTAGAGGCTGCCCTAGCTATATAATCATATAAGATAGTATATAAATCTTCCCAAATTCTTGTATATCTGCATAATATCTAAGTCTAGTACTAGAAAATCCTCATGAGAAACAACAGGAAGACTCATTACGCACATTGTTGGACTCCATCTAGTAAAAAATTGAAAAAAATTGAAGATAAGGTCTAAAAAATTGCACTAGATGAACACTGCTTAAAGGCATCTATAGTTATTTCATAGTTACTACCATATTTAAAGCTTCAGAAATGAAATAGCATTACAGATATTATCTCTTGACCCTTACATAATTACCCAAGATTGTAAAATATGCAGACATTCTTATATCAGATAATTAGCCTCAACTATATCACAGATTATAACAAGATCCTCTATTATGTGAAAGAGATATTTTAGCCCTCAGAGGTTTTCAAGTGCCATCAAAAGGTTAAATTTGACCTTGTAATTTTTTCTATTGTAGTTAAAATATCCATTCCCTTTCATAGAGTTCACCTACATTATTCAAAACTCTTATTCATAAACAGTGAGGGAAACTGCCTTGTCCAGATGTCCTGCGGTCAGTGATTTCTGATTGTTCTTTCTAGAATTCATTAGGTTCAGCAGGGTTTCTTCTTGAGGCGAAGTACTTGTTGATTCTCCTAAAATAATCTCATCATTGGATTAAAGTGACTACAACATACTGAAGACAATATTAATCAATTTGATATGTGTATAAAGCAGCTGCTGTAGTCAAGCAGTAAAAATATTGATGACTGGGCATAGACTTTATATTTTGGTTTGGAAATTGTATATCACTGTATAGAAAATGTAAAACAGGAAAAAGGTGAAATATTCTCAAGCTCTCAATCTACTTGAGCTCAGCACTATCACCACCTTAATCTCTACATTTGTTGTCTTAATTATTTTTTTATTTTATTTAATAGAAACCATTGTGATTTACAAAGTCCTTCATAGATTTCAGACATTCAATGAATCAAGGCCAATTTTATCACCAGTGCCAACCTCCCCACCAATGTCCCCAAACTGTATCCTATAATACCACCCTTTGTTCTCTGGCCTTCCGGTATAGCAGGCCCATTTTAAGTTTAAATTGCTACAGTTTGGGTGTATTGATTCTATTGCTGTTGACTTTGGCTTCCATTTTTAGTTCTATCCTTTTTATCTTCAGCAATACCCCTGAGACTTCTTGATCCTGGCCCCATCTTTTCTTTTCCCCTTCTTATTATTATTATTATTATAGAAAAACGCAGAAATATGAGGTAAAACAAAATAATTCTTGTCCCAAGGGTCTATGAAAATGATGAGATCCTCTATCTGAAAGATAAATAAGAGTGGCATTTTTTGAATAGGCATAGAAAAAGTTGGAGAAAATAGAAAAAGCTTTGGCTTAAAAACAAAGTGTCCCAACCTGCTGTATTAATTATTAATTTTAGAGTCTTAGCAGAGCATGGACGGTGGATGGATGGGGCCTTTATCATCCCAGCCTGATGCCTGCAGCCCCTATGGCCTGGCAGGTCTGTAGGTATCAGGGTAACAGCAAGGAAATTATACACAGCAGTCATGAAGTTTTAGGAGAAATCCAGCTTTATTATAAGGCCCTAACCACCATGTGTATATCTCACATGGCTTCTAAGATAAACAGCCTCTCTGCACCCAACCTATGTCTCTTCTCTACCTGCTGCATCTTCATTGCTCAGGTTTCTGTCTTTCACCCCTCCTCAAGTCTTAATTACCAACCACAGACCCCTCCCAGCTGTGGAAGGGTCTGACCATACAAGTAAGATTAGTATTTGACATTGGGGAAGGGTAACACCTACCCATGAAACATGCTGCCATAAGACAAACTACAAGCACCTGGCAAACTAAGTTGTCTAATCCCAAAGTCCTTTTTCATGGTTCCAGGAAAATTTCTCTTCTCAATCATGTTTTATCACTCAGGCTTCAATAACTGGATAGCTTGGTTAGGCCACAGTGATAGCACAGTCATCGGGCATTTCCCTTGCACGTGGCCTACCCAGAACAGATCTGGATTCTATCCCTCACAACCCATATGGTACCCTGAACCTGCCAGGAGTGATTTCTGAGTTTAGAGCCAGGAGTAAC
>PVKC010040375.1:0-12351 GCA_004027635.1 Crocidura indochinensis | reverse complement strand
CTCTTGTGTTAAATTAGGTCTTTCAGTTTTTCTCTTAAGTGTGGGTTTGAGTCTGTAAAGTTTCTGAGTTGTTTTTTGTCTGTGAAACTATGTATTTTTCCGTCGAACCGGAAAGTGAGTTTTGCTGGGTACAGTATTCTAGGTGAAGCATTCATTTCATTCAGTCTTGTCACAATATCCCACCACTGCTTTCTGGCCTGGAGTGTTTCTGGTGACAGAACTGCTGTAAATCTCAACGATGCTCCCTTGAATGTAATTTCCTTTTTTGATTTTGCTGTTTTCAGAATTATGTCTCTATCTGTGCTTTTGTCATTGTGACTAGGATGTGTCTTGGAGTATTTTTTCTGGGGTTTCTTTTGGTTGGTACTCTTCGGGCATGCAGGATTTGATCACATGTATTCTTTATTTCTTGAAGTTTCTCTTGAGTGATGTTCTTGACTGTTGATTCTTCCTGGAAATTTTCTTCCTGTGTCTCTGGGACTCCAATAGTCCTTAAGTTGTTTCTGGTGGTCTTATCATAGACTTCTATTTTCATCTGTTCCCATTCTTTGTCTATTTTTTCCACTTTCTGTTCGTTTGTTTTAAGTTTTTTTTTCCAATCTCTCCTGCTGTATGTAGTTGTTATTTATCTCATCTTCCAAAGCACCAATTTTATTCTCAGCTTCTTTTACCCTGGTGTTGAGGTTTTCCATTTTTCCATTCATTTCATTTACTGTGTTTTTCCGGCCTGTTAGTTGACATGTTATTTCAGTTTGGAGTTTTGTGATTTCTGTCATCATATTTTCTTGATTCTTATTTGTATTCTGTTGAAGTCGGTCCATGGTTTCTTTGATTTCTTTCAGCATCTTCCATATTGGTTTTCTAAAGTCCTTATTTGAGAGATTGATTAGTTTGTTGGTCATTGTCTGGTCATCAGAATTGTCATCTTCGTTCTCTATGTCTGACGCTGGCCTGCGTTTTTTGCCCATTGTCACACTTGTATTGTGTGTTTTTCTACGTGTTGCCGTAGTGTTCATTGCCTAAATGATGTGCGCAGCCACACTCCTCTGGTTCTGCCCTTTCTGGGTGTGTCGATTTGCCTACAAGTGAGTGGAGTCCTCCCTGGATGAGGCCTCTCAAAGGATCAAATCTTGGGCCTAGGCACACAGCAGAGAAAAGAGTCCAGAGAGAAATGTTGGGCTTCAGTTGTCCAGCACAGTCCTTAGTGTGATTTTTCCTCTTCTTGTTGCGATGTTGTTCTTTCCTTAGAAAGAGTGCGCGACCCGTAGCAAAGTGGAGCGCTTTTATTTTTGGAGCCAATAAGGCCCACTCCCACGAGGTCCAGAGGACAGGAGACGAAAGATAAACAGAAAGAAAAGACAGAACTCACAGTCTTTGCAGTTGGCCCCACTAGGCAGGCGTGGATTCGCAGAGATTCCCAGCCTGATGTCACCTCTGTTGTGACTTCTATGAATTTTACATTGTAGGTAATTTTTGGATTTGCTCTAGCTGCTTTCAAGATAGTTTCTCTGAGATTCTTATCTTTTATATTACAATGTATCTTAGTGATTATTATTATTTTTTCTAATTTAGTTTGTTTTTTGACTCATATTCTGAACTAGATTTTGGAATCTAAGTTAATATTCAAATTGGAGAAATTATTTACTGTAATTTTTTTGTCGAAACTTCTTTCTTTTTTGTCAATGGCCTTGTAATCAGGATGTTCTTTCACATAGATCTGACATCTCACTTATTTTGTTTATTCTTTTTCTCCTTTTGTTCTTTTTGCATGTTTTCATGTATCTTGTCTTCTGGTTTACTGAATTGTCCTTTTCTGTCATTCTTACTCTATCATTTTACTTCAGTTCTTCCACTAGACCAGAGGTCTCAAACTCAATTTACCTGGTAGCCATCTGCAGGATGCAAAGTCAGGGTGAGGCAGGGCCGCATAATGAATTTCACAAAAAAAAAAAAAAAAAAGAGGGACGGCGGGCGGAAATGATGTCTGCACTAGGTGCAAAGTATTAGCTTATCGAATATTCACAATAAAAAATCGCATTAGTAAGAAAAAATTGCAAAGAATCGCATTAAACATTTGCATACCCCGAATGGAACTGCTTGGGGTATGCGAATGTTTAATGCGATTTTTTTCTTAATAATGCGATTTTTATTGCGATTATTCAGTAAGCGAATAATTGCGAATACTACGATATTTGAAGGCCAGGCATAGGCCACAAAATGTTGTAAGGAGAGCCGCAAGCTTCCCACGGTCCACAAGTTTGAGACCCCTGCACTAGACTCTACAGATTAGTGATTTCTAATTGAAAATTTTTATTTTCTTGTGACTCTTCTCTATTGTTTTCTTTAATTTAATGAATTGTCTAATTACTGTCAATTTGAAATTGTAATCTGGAGAAGTTCTCTATGCTTTGAATATGTCCAAAGTTTTCTTCTTTCCCTTTAGTTCAAATGATTCCTTCGTATATTCAATATGTTTGACATTTCAGCTGCTTTCCGAAGTTGACATTGTTTGATAGGAGTCTTAGTTGGGTTATGATTAGGGAAGAAGGTAACAAAGTCTAAGTGGGTTTTTACTTTGAAGGGTAGCATGCTGATGTGGCTCTGCTCCATTGAGCAGAGATGCCTGACCAGGTTCATATTTGCTTAAGTGCTCTAGGCTCCAGAGATTCATAGTAGATTGAGAGTGTCAAGCAGAAGTGAGACTAACTAGCTTGAAATAACTGTTCATTAAAGTGTCCTGCCTTCCCAGAGTTTGGTATCTGAATTTTAGGCACCAGAGAGTCCAGGTTTTTATCCTTGTTTGCAGGGGGAAATGTTGTTTTTAATGTTCTGTTTTGTTTTATTATCCCAATCTTGTCTTAGATATGCATGATTCTTAGAACTAGGAATTTTGGTTACTATATAACTGTTGCCTTCATTTTCCTTCCCCTGTGTCATGCATCATTAATTAATGTCTCTGATATCTCTGTTTTAGCCTGAAAGGATAGACCCAAGTGCTTCTCGACAAGGATATGATGTCCGATCTGATGTCTGGAGTTTGGGGATCACATTGGTATGTTTATATTGACTCAACCATGCCAAGGTATTTAGAAGTGAAAGGGTTATTATTCAAGTTTTGTATTCTTTCTTTAGAATTGTTCCTTTTTCTTCTATTCTTGGTTTTATTTTTTCTGTTTTTATCATCACGGCTATAATCGCAGAATATTTTAATGGCTGAAAAAGTAAGTTTCTTAGCCTAAGGGTCAAACTAGAGTTTATGGTTTTGTATATTTAATGTTGTAGTTCTTCTGGATCTTTTGGGCCTAGATAATAAGAATCTGAACTACCCTTAAATGGGGAACAAGAAAAATTGCTCATTTGAAGTAAAAACACATATATGCTTATGTTTAGTGCTTTCTATTTGGAATCATTTTTTTCACTGAAGTCATAAGTGAGTGCGCTATTTAGAATAAGTTATATTTGGGATAAAAATTTAGATGAAAGTTTCTGGAACAATGTTAAGAAATCTCAATAACAAGGAAACTCATTTTATCTACTAATAAGCACACCTAAATTAACTTTTATTATTTATGGTCTGTATTATAAAAGTGTCTTTGTTTATCTCCCCCTTAACAACAAATTTTATTCTGAAGCTTTGAATTCATTTTTTTTTTATGATTGCTGTCTTACCAAGATTTGAGGACATTTTTGAATTTTTGAACAGCTGCTCTAGCATATTTTACACTGGGTGTCAATTTTCTATCTCTAGATGGGATATGTCTTGATTTTAGACAGACAGAAACTTTTTCTTACATTTTCTTCTAAAGACTTTACAGCCCAGGGATAACACAAATTCAGAACATTGATATAATAGGCATTACATTCTAAGATCCTTAATATAAGTGTGAATCACTTACCATTATAGTTGTCCTTGGTGAGTCATGTTACCGGGCCTGGTGAATTCTTTTTATAAACAGTTGAAGCTTAGTTACCTCTGTAGATTTCACATTGTTTCCATTGTGACAAAATATGAGAGTAACTTTTTAGAATCTTGTCTCCTTTTGAAGTTAGGCGAAAAGAATATATGTGCAGTTAGGAAAGAACATGGAGGGGCTGGCGAGGTGTGCTAGAGGTAAGGCCTTGCAAGCGCTAGCCAAGGAAGGACCACGGTTCGATCCCCCGAGGTCCCATATGGTCCCCCCAAGCCAGGGGCAATTTCTGAGCGCTTAGCCAGAAGTAACTCCTGAGCATCAAACGGGTGTGACCCCAAAAACAAGAGAAATAAGGAAAAGAAAAGAACATAGAACTCAAGCATCCTTTAGGTTCAGCAAGACATAGAATTTTGAACTGAAGCATTTGTATATAAAGGATATTCACAGTTTAAAAAGACCTATGTCTAAACCAATTATGTTAATAAAACAGGTATCTACTTTAGTACAAAAGCAACATTTTGTTTTGTGAGGATTTGTAGAAAATTTTAAAATCATTTGTCTTTGTTTCTAAACTTTATAATAGGAAGATAAATATTATTTCTGATTGCTTTTAATTTAATGTTATATGCATGGATATTTTTATAAAAATAACAACATATATGAAATTAATTTGTAAAATTGTAAGTACTTTAATTTATGATGTATATCCTAATGTTTTTCCTTTACTTTTAAATCCAGTATTGCTATTAATGACCAATAGAATTTTCTCTTCAGAATCATTTTTAGTTTTGTTAAAATTGGCACAAAATAATACATTTCTCTGTGTGTATATGCATACCTGCCTGTTCCCTCCCTCCCCTAAAAGTGTATATAATTGGAGTTAGCAATGGGCATATCTGCAATATGGTGTTTTGTTTCCTTGAGAGCTTTTTTTCATTGTATAAACTGGTTCTAGATCAACTATATCAATTTAGTACTAAATCAATACATTCCAAATCTTTATTGAAGAAAACAAAGTATTCTCATGTAGTATGCTCTATCTCATATGTTATTTTCTCAAGTTAATTTGAAGTTTCAGTATCAATATATCAACCACCTTTTGGTGCTCAGAAAATAGAATATATGTCCTTCATTCTGCTGATTTAGATATAGCTCTTGGAAATTATTCCATTTCTACGTTTTCATTAGTCACAAAAGAGAGTGGGAGAAATAAGAATATTGAATCATAAGTATTTTAATTCCTTGGTAGGTTGGGACATGTATCATATCTGATTTGATGTATTGAGTTACTATTCTGAGAAGTGTTACTGTTGTCCCGAATGGAAGGTGGCCTTAATTTGGTTTCCTTAATAATATTGATTTGTGGTTGAAATTGTAGAAATTATAGCATAGCCTTAGAACAGAATTTAGGTACCTTTCCTTTGAGACTGGATTTTGTTTGTTGACTTGTAACTCTACAAAGAAATTTCATCACTCCTTGAGATTTTTTGTTTTGTTTTGTTTTTGGGGTCACACCTGGCAGGGCTCAGGGGTTCGCCTGGCTCTAAGCTCAGGGGACCATATGGGATGCCGGGATTCAAGCCACCATCCTTCTGCTTGCAAGGCAAAATGCTCTACCTCCATGCTACCTCTCCAGACCCACTCCTTGAGATTTTTATTTAGATGATTACTATCTTCATACTTTACTAAAATCTTCTAGTATCTTTTATACAAAGAAAGCAGAACTAAACCTAGCCCCTATATATATGAAACATTATAGTTACTTATATCTGGTGTTTCTTGTAAGTACTTTGAATTTCTTTAAGATGAAATTATTTTTTTTTCTAAATGCCACATATATTTAGCCATACTAATTTTGAAATCTCCCTTATTTTATAGCCATTGCAGTGAGTAGTTAGTAAATAATATCTAGTGTATCTTACTTTTTCCTCTGTGTTCTTTTTAGTATGAGTTAGCCACAGGCCGATTTCCTTATCCAAAATGGAATAGTGTATTTGACCAACTAACACAAGTCGTGAAAGGAGATCCTCCACAGCTGAGTAATTCTGAGGAAAGGGAATTCTCCCCAAGTTTCATCAATTTTGTCAATTTGTGGTGAGTACTTAATTTACGAATACTCAAATATGTGAATGTAGTGAGTTTGTGTAATTTTATACCAACCAAAGGGATCCATTTCATCATTTGCCCTTTAAATTGATATTATGGATTATTTTAGCCACCTGGAAGATTATAGGTAGCCTGGAAGTGCATTGCTCTCGTATTTTGTTTACAACTCAAATATTTAAAAAAAAAAAACAACTGAGTCCTTGAGAAGCTAGTGTGGCTAAAATTTTAGAATCTTGTGTACTAAAAAGAAATCCAAATTAAGATTGATGTTATTTTGGTCTTTCAAAGCTTACTGTGGCATGGCTGAGGGGAACAAAGAATAGGGTAAGGGCCATGGGACAGTGGTGTTGGGAAGTGAACACTCTGGTGAGTGTTTGGTGCCTGAATGTTGTATGCATAAAACCTACAAATAGTTTTGTAAATCGTGGTGCCTAAAATAAAATGATTTTAAAAAAGACATGTCATTCTAAAACTGAAATTGCATTATAATTTCTTAGAAATATTTTAGTGAGACCTTTTCAGGTAAGAATTTAGGGGTGATTCGCAGTACTTGCACGGCCGGTGCGTGGAGTCTTCGACGCAGTGCCCCAAGTGGAGTTTCGTCTTCATCACTGCGCCTCGGGAGTTGGTCGCGGGGGGCGGTGGGGGTCTTGCTCGCTGGGAGGCGGCGACGGGTCCCCCCATGTCTGCGTGAGGGAGAGACCCGGGGGTGGAGGCCGAACGTGAGGAGCCGCCTCTGCAGCCGCTTGAGCCGCCGAGTCATCCTCCCGGGCTGATGGAGGCGCCTCCCCGGCCCGCCTGATTGCGCGTGGAGGTCTCGGAACCGGGCTTGCTTCTCCCTCCCTCCCTCTCCACCTCTCCAACCCCGGGAGCCCCCAGCATGGGGTTTCCTTCTGGCTGTACGCTCAGAAATTGCTCGTAGCGGAATCCACGCCTGCCTAGTGGGGCTGACTGCGAAAAACTGTGAGTCCTGTCTTTGTGTTTATTTGTTGTCTCCTGTCGTCTGGACCTCGTGGGAGTGGGCCCAATCGGCTCCAAAAAAGCTCGCTCTACCAGAGGTCCATTCTAGGGCGGAAACGCCTAGGAACACCTCATTAACCTGAAAACCGGCAAGAAGCGAGTATTTTGCAAAAACCAGGTCCCCTGCTTGTGACATCGTGGGAGTGGGCTAAAAAGAAGCTGCTTTGCGTCCGTGCGCTCTTTATAAGCATTACTCTCTGGACAGTCTTCTCTGCTGTGTGCCTAGGCCCAAGATTTGATCCTTTGAGAGTCCTAATCCATGGAGGACTCTACTCCCTTATAGGCAAATCGACACACCTGGAAAGGGCGAAACCAGAGGAGTGTTGCTGCGCACATCATTTACCCAATGAATACCACCGCAACACGTAGAAAAACACACAATACTAGTGTGACAATGCGGAAACAATGCAGGCCAGAGTCAGACATAGAGAACGAAGATGACAATTCTGATGACCAGATAATGACCAACGAACTAATCAATCTCTAAGATAAGGATTTTAGAAAAGCAATATGGAAATTGCTGTAAGAACTCAAACCATGGACCGAGTTGAACGGAACACTAATAAGAACCAAGAAAACATGATGACAGAAATCACAGAACTCCAAACTGAAATAACATGTCAACTAGCAAGCGTGAAAAACTCAGTAAATGAATTGAATGACAAAATGGATGATCTCAAAACCAGGGTTGAAGACGCTGAGAATAGAATTGGTGCTGTGGAAGATGAGATAAATAACAACTCCATACAGCAGGAGAGATCAAAAAGAAAACTTAAAACAAATGATCAGACAATGGAAAAAATAGTGAAAGAATGGGAACAGATGAAAATAGAAGTCTATGATAAGATCAACAGAAACAACTTAAGAATCATTGGAGTCCCAGAGAGCCAGGAAGAAAATTTCGAGGAAGAATCAACGGTCAAGAACATCAATAAAGAGAAACTTCCAGAACTAAAGAATATATGTGATCAAATCTTGCATTCCCGAAGAGTACCAACTGAAAGAAACCCCAGAAAAAATACCCCAAGACACATCCTAGTCACAATGACGAATCCCACAGATAGAGACATAATTCTGCAAACAGCAAAATCAAAAAAGGAAATTACATTCAAGGGAGCATCGTTGAGAGTTACAGCAGACCTGTCACCTGAAACACTGAAGGCCAGAAAGCAATGGTGGGATATTGTGACAAGACTGAATGAATTGAATGCTTTACCTAGAATATTGTACCCAGCAAAACTCACTTTCAGGTTTGACAGAAGAATACATGGTTTCACAGACAAAAAACAGCTCAGAAACTTTACAGACTCAAACCCATTCTTTTTCTTTTCTTTTTTTTGGGTCACACCCGGCAGTGCTCAGGGGATACTCCTGGCTCCATGCTCAGAAATTGCTCCTGGCAGGCACGGGGGACCATATGGGGCACCGGGATTCGAAACAATCACCTTTTTCTATGAAAGGGAAACGGCTTACCTCCATGCTATCTCCCAGGCCCCTCACACCCATTCTTAAGAGAAAAACTGTAAAAACTAATTTAAGACAAGACTACCCAAAAGACACACCAAATTTTGATATAAAGATGGCATCAAATCCCAGGACAATTCTTTCTCTCAATGTCAATGGATGAAATGCACCAGTAAAGAGACACAGAGTGGCTAAATGGATCAAAAAACTCAATCCAAAATTCTGCTCTCTACAGGAAACGCACCTGAATGCTCAGAACAAACATAGACTCAAAATAAAAGGTTGGAGGAAAATTATCCAAGCAAACAACACTCATAAAAAAGCTGGAGTGGCCATACTAATATCAGATAATGCAAACTTTATACTCAGGAAGGTAGTAAGGGACAAAGATGGACATTATTAATCAAGGGGTATGTAGAGCAGGAAATTCACACTTCTAAACATATATACACCGAAGGAAGGTCCAGCAAAATATTTAATACAATTGTTAACAAAGCTGAAAAATAACATCAACAACTCAATAATTGTGGGGGACCTCAACACAGCTTTGTCAACAATGGATAGGTCAACCAGACTGAAACCCAACAAGAATATACTGGACCTGAGGAGAGAAATGGAAGAAAGAGGCCTAGTGGATATATATAGGACACTCCATCCCAGAAACCTGGATACACTTTCTTCTCCAATGTATATGGGACATTCTCCAGGATAGACTACATGCTGGCACATAAAACTTATCTTCATAATATCAAGAGGATAGAAATTTTGCAGACTACCTTTGCTGACCACAAGCCTCTGAAATTATTTTGAATTCCAAAGGAACAGAGAAGAAAAACTCTAACCCCTGGAAGTTAAACAGCCTCATACTGAATAACCATTGGTTCCGAGATTAAATCAAAAAAGAAATCAAAAGATTCCTGGAAACAAATGATAATGAAGACACAAACTATCAGAACTTATGGGACACAGCAAAAGCAGTACAGAGAGGAAAATGTATAGACTTGCAAGCACACATCAGAAAGGAAGAAGGGGCTTACCTGACTAGCTTAATGACACAGCTTATAGAATTAGAAAGTGCTCAACAAAAGGACCCAAAAATAGGGAGGCAGAAGGAAATAACAAAGCTGAGAGCAGAAATCAATGAAATGGAAAACCGAAAAACAATCCGAAAGTTCACTGAAAGCAGAAGTTGGTTCTTTGAAAAAATAAACAAGATTGACAGACCACTGGCAATACTAACAAAGAACGAGAGAGAAACTTGATAACTCGTATTAGGAATGAAAAAGGAGAGATCACTACTGATATGGCAGAGATTCAAAGGGTAATCAGAAACCACTTTGAGAAGCTTTACGCCACTAAAAATGAGAACCTGGAAGAAATGAATAAATTCTTGGATTCTTACAATCTTCCACTTTGAAGGAAGAGGATGTAGCATACTTAAACACCCCCATCACTATTGATGAAATTAAAACGGTTATGAAATGTCTACCCAAAAGCAAAAGCCCAGGCCCAGATGGATTCACTAATGAATTCTTTCAAACTTTCCAGGAGGAACTACAACCAACCCTGGCAAGACTCTTTCATGAAATTGAAAAAACGGAGACACTTCCAAATACCTTTTATGAAGCCAACATCACATTGCTACCTAAACTAGACAGAGATGCAACGAAAAAAAAAATTACAGACCAATATCGCTGAAGAATGCAGATGCAAAGATCCTCAACAAAATTCTGGCAAATAGAATACAGTGCCTCATTATGAAGATCATCCACTACGATCAATTAGGTTTCATCCCAGGAATGCAGGATGCTTTAACATCTGTAAATCTTTCAACATAATACACAACATCAACAACAATAAAAATAAAATTCACATGATCATATCAATAGATGCAGAGAAAGCATTTGATCAGGTTCAACACCCATTCTTGATCAAAACTCTCACCAAGATGGGAATGGAAAGAACCTTTCTCAATATAGTTATGGCTATCTACCACAAGCCAGTGGCAAATCTTATCCTCAATAGAAAAAAGCTAAAAACTTCCCTCTAAATTCTGGCACAAAACAAGGCTGTCCTCTCTCACCACTCCTATTCAACATAGCACTGGAAGTACTCGCTATAGCGATTAGGCAAGAAAAAGATATCAAGGGAATCCAGATAGGAAACGAAGAAGTCAAGCTCTCGCTTTTTGCAAATGACATGATACTCTACTCAGAAAACCCTAAAGAGTCTACCCAAAAGCTCCTAGAAACAATAGACTCATATAGCAAGGTGGCAGGCTACAAAATTAACACACAATAATCAATGGCCTTTCTATACACCAATAGTAATAAGGAAGAAATGGATATTAAGAAAACAACCCCATTCACAATAGTGCCACACATACTCAAATATCTTGGAATCAACTTGACTAAAAACGTGAAGGACCTATACAAAGAAAACTATAAAACTCTGCTCCAGGGCATAAGAGGATACGCTGAATTGGAAACACATACCCTGCTCATGGATTGGTAGTATTAACATCATCAAAATGGCAATACTACCCAAGGCAGTATACAGATTTAATGCGATCCCTCTAAAGATTTCCACGACATTCTTCAAAGAATTGGATCAGACACTTTTAAAATTCATTTGGAACAATAAACACCCTAGACTAGCGAAAGTAATCATTGGGAAAAAGAACATGGGAGGAATTACTTTCCCCAATTTCAAACTTTACTTCAAAGCAATAGTGATTAAAACAGCATGGTATTGGAATAAGGACATGCCCTCAGATCAGTGGAATAGGCTTGAATACTAAGAAAGTGTTTTTCAGACATACAGTCACCTAATTTTCTATAAAGGAGCAAGAAATCCTAAATGGAGCAAAGAAAGCCTCTTCAACAAGTGGTGTTGGCACAACTGGCTAGCCACTTGCAAAAAATAGAATTTAGACCCCCAGCTAACATCATATACGAAGGTAAAATCCAAATGGATGAAAGACCTTGATATCAGACCTGAAACCATAAAATACATAGAACAGCACTTAGGCAAAAGACTTCAGGACATTGAGACTACAAGCATATTCAAGGAGGAAAATGCACTCTGCAACAAGTGAAAGCAGATATTCATAGATGGGACTATACTAAGCTGAGAAACTTCTGCACCTCAAAGGAAATAGCGCCCAGGATACAAGAGCCTCCCACTGAGTGGGAGAAACTATTCACCCAATTCCCATCAGATAAGGGACTAATTTCCAAAATATGCAAGGCGCTGACAGAACTTTACAAGAAAAAATCATCTAATCTCATCAAAAAATGGGGAGAAGAAATGGACACTTTGACAAGGAAGAAATACAAATGACCAAAGACACATGGAAAAATGCTCCACATCACTAATCATCAGAGAGATGCAAATCAAAACAACTATGAGGTACCACCTCACCACAGAGATTGGCACACATCACAAAGAACTAGAACAAACAGTGTTGGCGGGGATGTGGAGAGAAAGGAACTCTTAACCACTGCTGGTGGGTATGCTGTGTAGTTCAACCTTTATGGAAAGCGATATGGAGATTCCTCCAGAAACTGGAAATTGAGCTCCCATATGATCCAGCTATACCACTCCTAGGAATATCCCTTGGAATACAAAAATAAAATACAAAAATCCCTTCCTTACACCTATATTCATTGCAGCACTATTTACCATAGTAAGACTCTGGAAACAATCTAGATGCCCTTCAACAGATGAATAGCTAAAGGAACTGTGGTACATATACAGAATGGAACATTATGCAGCTGTCAGAAGAGATGACGTCATGAAATTTTCCTACACATCAATGTATATGGAATCTATCATGTTGAGTGAAATA
>PVKC010040374.1:0-12343 GCA_004027635.1 Crocidura indochinensis | reverse complement strand
TCCTTCCTTCCTTCCTTCCTTCCTTCCCTCCCTCCCTCCCTCCTTCCTTCCTTCCTTCCTTCCTTCCTTCCTTCCTTCCTTCCTTCCTTCCTTCCCTCCTTCCCTCCTTTCCTCCTTTCCTCCTTCCCTCCGTCCCTCTCAAAAATCACCCCCCCCCAGGGCTCAAGGAACCATGTGGGATGCCAGGATTGAACCTGGGTCTGTCCCAAGTGAGCCTGCAAACACCCTATCGTCTATGCTATCACTCTGGTGCCTTCATTTCTTTCTTGCCACTAAAAATAAGACAAGAATGTATCATTAACTATTGTTATCTTAATCACGACATTTTGAATTTGCTAAGAAAGAAAAGTTATAAATGTAGTGATCAAATTGACTTATCAATGGCTTCTTGAATCAAGCGAGCAAAGAGAAAGGTCTGTAAAGCCTTGCACAAAACAGTAGCTTTTATAGGAAGAGAGTGGGACGATGAGATTAGGAGAAAAAAAAAAAAAACATTTTTCCCCTTAAGCCACTTTCCTTCAGGAGAAAGACTCTTATCCTGCAGAAGACCTTGTAGTATTGGTCAGAAAACTCCATGCTGGTCTATTTAAGACTTAACTGAAAGTTGGGGATCCTGGGGAATGCCTCAGTGGTATAGCATCTATCTTGTAGGCATGAAGTAGTGGGTTTGATTCCTCAGATCTCATATGCCAAACATGATTCCAGTAGCATTACCATTTGTGGGGTTCAGCACCCCAAAGAGTCACTGCAACTAAGTGCGTTCAAACATCACAACTAAAGAGTGACTTTAACTCATTGCAACAGCCACCAAAGGGAAAAAGGGTGGGGTGGTAATACCTGGGGAGAGGTTGAAACTGCAATTAGATTAGGTTATTAAATCTGGGTGTCTGTCCCCTTTTCTATGAACAACCCCATTTGGGGCTTGTTTTTCAAGTCCAAACAACATAGTTATACTAAAACTGGGATAAAAAAGGGGCAAATATTTTCAATAGAAGAACTAGAAAATCATTGTGAATTATGACAATCGCGTTCTCTCTTGCTCTCTGTCTCTCTATCTATGTCTCTCTATCTCTGTCTCTCTTTTGCCCGTGGTTTTCATGATGAGTCTGGGAAGTTGCTTCCTTTTTTATAATTGACTTCTCCTCTTTCCCCAATCCTAAATGTCTGGATTCACAACTAACAGAGCATGCTACTAGCAGAGACTGTCCCACATCTTTGCATCCAGAATCCTTATCTCAGAAAAAATTCAAATTGATGTGACTATATCTAAGTTCAAACAGAGGTGATATTATCAAAGAAGGATAATCTAAACTAAGCATCACAGAAAATTTATGTTACTATGGGCAAGAAAAATATTTCATCTTTCTGAGAAAGATTTCATCAGAGTGAAAATTTTAAGTCATTTGGCTTGTCCACATTCCCAGATATGTCAATAATTATAACTCTAAAATCATTATGAGGGATATAGATTTTCATACTTTTCAGAATATTTATGTTAGGTTCAGTTTCTAATTTCTGTTAGGTTAAACCAATAACTGTAGGGGGCCGGGCGGTGGTGCTGGAGATAAGGTGCCTGTGCTAACCTAGGACGGACCACGGTTCGATCCCCCGGTTCCCCATATGGTCCCCTGTGCCTGCCAGGAGCGACTTCTGAGCGAATAGCCAGGAATAACCCCTGAGCGTCACCGGGTGTGACCCAAAAATCAAAAAAAAAAAAAAAAAAAAACAAAACAATAACTGTAACACACACCTAACAAAGACATTTTATATCCACATACAAATCATATAAGTGAAATATTTTAAGTAACACCCTAGGTTGTGTGAACAAACAGTATTATTCCATTTGGCAAAAGCTAAATGTAGAATTCACCAGCACATGACAAAAGTAAGCTATGACCAAAAATTAAATTGCATCTGCTTATACTCTATGCTAGTGATGGATGGTACACTTAAGAGTTCCCCACAAGGGTAAGCTCAAATTGTTGTCTGCCTCTTGCATTTCTGTCCCTTCAGGTCTGAGTTAGTGTCTGATTATTCAGATGGTGTGATTGGACAAGACACTGCACTTTGAGAATTACTGCTCAAGCTCTAAATAAACTCATCTTCTTTTCTTCTTTCTTTCTTTCTCTTTCTTTCTTTCTTTCTTTCTTCTTTCTTTCTTTCTTCCTCCCTTCCTTTCTTCTTTCTTCCTTTCTCTTTCTTTTCTTTCTTTCTCTTTTCCTTCTTTCTTCTGTCTTTCTATTTTCTTCTCTCTTTTTCTCTCTTCCTTTCTTTTTCCCTTTGTCTCTATTTCTCCCTTCCTTTTCTTTGTTCTTTCTCTCTTCCTTTCTTTAGGCTTCTCTCCTCTCTCTTCCTATCTTTTTTCTTTCTCTCTTTCTTTGTTCTCTTGCCTTTCTTTCTCTCTATGTCTTTATTTCTTCCTTCCTTTCTTTCTCTCTTCTTCCTTCTTTTATTATTTCTTTTTTCCTAATTCCCTTTTTCCCTTTCCCTTTTGGAAACCACAACCAGCAGTGTAGGTGATTTAGTCCAGGAATCATTCCTTGCTGTTCTGGGGAACCATCCCTGGTACCAGGGATAGAATCAGTGTCAGCTGGCTTCATGCAAGTCATGCTCCTTAACTTGCCTTACTATATCTTGACCCGTGGAAGAATATTTTTATTACTCTAATCTTTCTCATCTCAAGTTTCCTGGCTGCATTTGTGAACCAGGGTTTTTATTGCTACCTCATTGCTTGTTGAATAACTACCTTATTCAATTTCCAAGTTTTGCCCTTAGGTTTCTTCACTATGTAATGCTGACTACTTTTATATCTTAATCCATCAAGAATTTTTTTGACAGAGCTAATTTGGCAAAAATAAGATATATGGAAAATATTTGTATAATCTAGGTTCCCATTCTCCTCCATATATTATTTCTATAAACCATTATTCTCTCTGCTAATAATTTTTTTCTTTTTTCTCTTTATTTCAGCACCATGATTACAAACATGATTGTAGTTGGGTTTCAGTCATAAACAGAACACCCCTCTTCACTAATGTTAATCAATTTTGTTGGGGTGGGAGTGGGATGGGGAAATTAACCCTGAGTTACTACAACAAAGATGCTCATATTCTCTGACTACTTAATATAAAGTCTGTTTTATAGCAGAAAGTACTTATATTCTACTGCCAATGATAAAAATGCCCTTGGAGGGCATTTTCATCCAGCCCTCCCCTCAGTTTATCAGATAAGCATCTGTCAGATGATGGTTGCCATCTCCTCAGTCTATCACAATTTCATGTCAGACTGTCACTCAAGTGTCATTTCCTTTATGATTCTTTTTGTTCTCAGATTTTTTCCCTTAGCCTCCAAATTCCTACAATTTTAAATCACTTTAAAACTATTTTATGTGCTTCTACGTTATATCTTAAATATTTAGAAGGATTTTTTATCCCCTACTGGAGTGTGATTTTCTTTTTAAGTGACTGTTTACTTACTCATCATTTTTTTCAGTACCTGTTTTCAGTCAGACACTCTCCTGTGTGGCAGAGACTATATCAAGAGAAAAACAAGAACCAGACTGCCAGAGTCTCAAAGTCTAGTGATCTCAGAAGGCATTTGGAGGAGCTCAAGAAAATTCTATAAAGAAAGTGAAGCTAGCACAGAGTGTTGGAGGAATAATGGAAGCTCTCAGAGGCACAAAAGAGCAAATTCAATGAAACAGGCTATAAAAATGCGAGGAGACATGACTGCACATGAATTATAAGGAAGATTTACAGAGGAAGCAATATGGTTCCCTAGAATGGTAGGTCTGATCCAGAATATCCCCCACTAATCACATATCCAACCATACTAGTCATCACTCATTTATCTGAGCTCTTTAAGCTGAGCTCCTGTGGGTTTATCTTAGAACCCTCCTCCAGGCATCCCAGGCAGCCATTAACAATTGACTGTGGGATGCAGAGAATATGAAATCTATTTGTCAAAACAAGCCTACCTGAAATATATAAGCTTTGTATAGACTTTCAGTCAAGTGGTGCAGAGATAATTGGGAAAAACTCTTAGTAACTCTTAGTGAATTCAGATTCTCACTTGTCAGTGAGCACCTTCTGTCCTAGATCGGATCAGAGCCAAGAGATTAAGTGCTGGGTGCAATTAAAGAAATAACTACACTGAAAACTATCATAACAATGTCAATGAGTGAGGGAAGTAGAAAGCCTGTCTCAAATACAGGCAGGGTGGGGGGAGGAGGAAGATGGGTAGCATTGGTGATGGAAATGTAGCCCTGGTGAGGGGGTATTCTATTTATGACTGAACCCCAACTCAATCATGTTTGTAATCATGGTGTTTAAATAAAAATATTATTTTAAAAAAGAGAGAGGTTGGGGCCCAGGAGATAGCATGGAGGTAAGGCGTTTGCCTTTCATGCAAAAGGTCATCGGTCCCGGTGCCCCATATGGTCCCCCGTGCCTGCCAGGAGCAATTTCTGAGCATGGAGCCAGGAGTAACCCCCGAGCACTGCCGGGTGTGACCCAAAAACCAAAAAAAAAAAAAAAAAAAAAAAAAAAAAAAAGAGAGAGAGAGAGAGGTTAAATATTGCTAGAGATAGACCAGGGTTTGCAAGAGACAAGGATGCTTAAAGGAAATATAAAAAGCACTTGCTGAGTAAAGGTCATAGAATTCCACATCATTTCACTTAATTTTTTGTGGGGGCCACATCCAGAGGTGCTCCAGAATTTACCAGGTTCTGTACTCAGAAATCACTCCTGGCAGGGATCCTTTGTTCCCTGGCAGGGGAAAATATGTGGTATAGAGGCTCAAATTTAGGCCAGCCATGTGCAAAGAAAGCACCCTACCCACTATATATCTCTCTAGCCCCTCCATTTTTATTTGCTATCACCTTCAAAGGTAGCAAATATGGTGTTAACTGGGGCAGCAGCAGGTAAGACCCTTCCTATGCTGTTTGGTGCCCATTTTTCAGTGGCTGCTTTGACATTTTAGTTTTACTGTTCACCTAATTCTGCTTTAGTAAATTGAGGTTGGTTATGAAACTGGTATCCAAAATGTACTTCTCTACTACTTGCCACAATGTTCACCTACAAGATTGCACAAAGTGCTGACTTCTTCCAGCAAGACTTCTTCAGAATATCCTCACTTCATTTCACTGTGTAAAATGAGAAATCACAGAGTTATGTGAGGCAGAAGTCCTTCTTCCTGAGTAAACTTTGTTTTATGAGACACTCTGAACACTTGAAGTCTTTATTCATTTTTTTAGAACACCACTGAGAAATGGGTCATTATTGTTTTGGCTCTTTAAAAGAGGAAAGGGAGAGGCCTCAATTTAGAATTTTTTTGAAGGTGTGGCCATGAATTGCAATCTCTTACATCTAGGATTCTTTGGCTGCTTGGTAATGAGCACTGCCGTGGAATGGCAAGATGGAATACAATACTACTTTCTTAGTTACCCTGAAATTGAACTAAATCTCACAGTATGTCAAATTATGCACAAGTGACAAATATGTCATACATTAAGTTGGATAAGTGACATAGAATCAAATTATTTTCTATAATGTGTTACGTATTTTAATTTGGATGCCTACTGTAAAATAATCACATTAGGATTTTCTCTCCATCATTCCTTCTTCCCTGCCTACTCTACCAGGCAACCATAATAATCATTAATTAGTTATGAGAAGTCTGTTTCCCAGTCTTCTGTTCCTAGCCTACCACGAAAACTATTCTAATGCCTTTTGGTGCCTAACACTGTGGTTTTAATTACAGAAACTGCTTGATGTTTCAATTAAAAACAAATTTAAGATTGGGATGTGGCTCAGTAGTAGATCACTTGCCTTGAATGTATGAAGTCCTGAGTTTGGTCCCTAGCACAGCATGATCCCCCGAGTACTGCTGAAAGCAATCACTGAGTACTTAACCAGAAAGAACTGTCCAGCTCTTCCAGAGGTGGACCTCACAGAAGAGCAAAAAAAATAAAACATTTAATTTGTAATGAGAAAATTATACCAGAGTATATTTTATGCATTCATGGAATGTTAAAGTAAATACTCATAAAAGGTCTAAGAGGATAAAAAAAAAAAGCTTCTATTTAAAGTGCTTAATATTAATCAGTTCAAAAAGTACAAAAAAGTTGTAATTATAGAAATAACAGCAAACTTAATTTGCAAAGCTTTTATTCAAATTCACACATTAACATTTGACTCTAATTTTTATTATACTGTTTTTATCTTGAACCACTTGAAAGTTACATCAATCATGGCCTTTACCCTTAAAATTTCCAGAATTTATTTCCTAAGACATGTTAATTTCTTATGTAACCACAGTACAGTTATAAACCTCAGCCCATTTAACAACACTTTTATCTAAACTACTGTTTGAATTCCAGTTTTGTGAATTTGTCTGTTGCTGTCTTTATAGTATAGAGAAAAGAGCATATTCTCTACTGCCCCAATCCAATCATGTTTTGGGTGTTTGTTGCCTGTCTTTAGCTTCCATTAATCTGAAATGTTTCTCCAGCTTTTCTAACAGTGCCATTTTCAAAATTAAAAAAAAAAAAAAAAAAGTCTTGCTCTTCACTTGGGATTTAGCTGCTATTTACTCACTATTCCATGCAAATCAGACACTCATAGCTAAGATACTACCTGGATGTTTTTGTGCCCTTCACAGGAGACCTGTCTGTCATGGCGATTTGCTTTTCTTGAGTGTTGTTGATTTTGTTCACCCAGGCAAAGCATTGTTCCATTTACTCCTGGACTGTAAACTTTTTATAGTGAGAAGATGCTTGAATTCACAAAAGCATCTCTTTTTTCCTCATTAAATTTTTGCCTCCATGTGTATTCATTGGTGAATTTTGCTTAATCTGATCTTTACCAGGATGATTACAAAACGCTGGTTTACAACTCACAGCAACCCTACAATTACCCACCAACACTTTGTATTTAGTTGTTAAACAAGAATGTCTTCCTTCTCATTTATTTTTATCAGAATGACTCATTAACTCCCATTTTTTTCAGTCTCTAGAATTCATTATTGTACTTATGTAAAACACATGTTTAAAAGTAATCATCTCTTGTGAGTAGGAGAGAGGATAAAGGGCTTTTTCAAAAATAAGTTTTCACTCTCTGTTGTTTAAACTTGGTCACATTTAGTACGTACTTTCCCTCCCTCTTTTTTAGATGAGAAAATAAAAAACATAGGTTGCAAGAAATATTTTTTTCCTAAAGTTCTTTAAAGAGAGCATGTCATAGTTTGAACCAGAATTATTGCTCTGTTTCTTGTGTAAGTAGAAGTAAATTAACATAAGGCAGGAACTTAGGGAATTACAATTCTAGCAGTAGTATCAACTTGTATTCATGACTCATGCACTCGAACTAACCCAGTGTTTCTCAACTTTTTTTCCATGGCACACTTTCAATCTTGTTCCTTTCCTAGGGCCTCCTTGTCTACTGTTTATATATTGTTGTTTTTAAAATAAGATTCCCATTTGTGGCCTTGGGATATCCCAGGGCCTCACAGAGATACTAGTATGACCCCTGGTTGAGAAACACTGCTCTATACTACTATTGTGATCAATTACCTGATATACAAATTATCTAGCTAGAATGGATTATGCATTGTATTGCTATAGGAAAACTGAACTATTACCAAGACATGATTACCTATTACAGAACTTGCTGTAACTTCAACGAGGTCAAGGAAAAATTAACAGGGCATGAATCTTCACAAACTCACATACTTAAGGATTGTCTTAATAAACTTTATTTTCTTGAAATAAAACTAATGAAAACTAATGTTTGGGGCCAGAGCCATAGCACAATAGGAAAGGTGCTTGCCTTGCACGTGGCTGACCTGGGTTCAATCCTCAGCATCCCACAAGGTTCCCTGAACACTGCCAGGAGTAATTCCTGAGTACAGAGCCAAGAGTAACCCCTAAGCATCGCCAGGTGTGGCTAAAAATAGAAATAAGGAGAAAAAAAAAAAAAAGTAACTCGGGGGCCGGGCGGTGGCGCTAAAGGTAAGGTGCCTGCCTTGCCTTGTGCTAACCTAGGTCAGACCGCGGTTCGATCCCCCGGTTCCCCATATGGTCCCCCGTGCATGCCAGGAGCGACTTCTGAGCGAATAGCCAGGAGTAACCCCTGAGCGTCACTGGGTGTGACCCAAAAACCAAAAAAAAAAAAAAAAAGTAACTCAAAAAAGAAAATTAATCTCATACCCAAACATTCTGTTTAAAGAATGCATAATATAAAAATGCATAATAAATATCTTATTATATTATGCATTGTTCTGCACTATTTTCAATGTTAATTCTTACAGTTCTATAAAGAAAATTTGTCTTCTAGACAGAAGGATGGCCAACAAACACATGAAAACATGCTCACCTTCACTCATCATCAGGGAGATCCAAATCAAGACAACCATGAGATACCAACTTACACCAGTGAGGATGGCTTACATCAAAAATAATGAAAACAACCCCTGTTGGCAAGGATGCGGTATGAAATGCACTTTCATCCACTGCTGGTGGGAATGCCCCCTAGTCCAACACCTATGGAGAACAGTCTGGAAAGTGCTCAAAGAACTCAGAATTGAGCTGCCATTTGACCCAGCAATTGCTCTTCTAGGTATATACCCTCAAGTTGGAAGGACATTCATTCCAAAATACGTGTGCACACCACTATTTATCGCAGCACTCAGTACAATAGCCAAGTCTTGGAACTAACCTCGATGTCCAACAACAGATGAATGGATCATTAAGATGTGGTATCTATACACAATGGAATACTACATGTCAGTCAGAAATGATACAATCACAGACTTTGCAGCAACGTGGATGGACCTAGAACATATTATGTTAAACGAAGTAAGTCAGAAGACAAAAGATAAACACAGAATGATAGCACTATTCTAAAACACCTAGAACATACACCTTATATACAACTAATACTCAACAATCAAACAATAGGGTTTAACAAGGTAGAAACTCCAAACACTGTAATAGTCAACACATACTCGGGAGCAATACCCAAAATACATGAAAAAGGAACAACACAAACTCTTGACTACACATTATACCACAGAGATCAGCAACAGCAGAAACAGAAGCATAGGGAGAACAGGCAAATAATCAGCCTTCTACTACAAAGGCCCATAATAATCCCTTAGGGATCCTATACAGGATCACAGGTAAAGTATACAACGGGAAATCACTGACTCCAATGGAAACATCCCATAACGCTATGTTTTAATGCCTTAATCTTACTATATTTAAAATAACCTCTCAGCTTTTCTGTTCACAGGCGTTCTTGGATACAAAAGGTGAACAAACTAAGATGGCATCTCGGGGCTCAGTCACACGAGCTACCATACCCAGCTTGCACTATGAGAACATCCCGAGAAAATTCTTTAACTCACATTTTATCCCTAGGTTATATCTTCTTTTAGGATTTGAAGCACGTGACCAGTCAGACCACCAAAGCAGCAATTGTGACGTACAGTCCTATACTACAGGCCCTACTCATCGAACACATTCAACCAAACTAGCATTCCCTTGCTATTTGCCCCTCTCTTCTCACTACTTTCTCTTTTATTTCTCTTTTCTTTCCTTTTCTTCTCTTTTCTTTTTCCTTTTCTCTCCCCCCATTCTTTCCAATGTATTTTCTCTTTTTTCTTCCTTCCTACCCCTTCCATATATTTTTCCCTTTCCCCCCTTTTTGAAGTCCAACTATCTCTTCACCCCTCAATCCCATCCAGACCTCCCACCGTATTAAAACTCTCCATCCTCGGTTCTTAATCCATTAGGCATCAAGACTGACCTCCTACCCCCAACGAACCAGTACCCAGCACCCAAGCGAAGGAACACCCATTGAAGCCCACACCTCGCCCCCTGCAAGAAAAGGCAATCTATTCCCCTGCTGACTCATGCTGCACGGCCTTCCCCACCAACTCCCACTAACGTGGACTGTTACTTGAAACTGGACTTAGTTCTAAAAGTATCCCCAATGCAAGAACTCTTCCAAGACCTTCCTGCCACAAATCCTTTGCCAATCTCAAGAAGGTCAGGGGGGTGTGATGAAAAGGCGCCAGGGAACCCACACATCACAAGAAAATCCCAGAGACAATGTGAAACCTACACTTTCAACATAAGCATTAGACCTGTATTACACCACCTCTTCACCTGCTTATCCCCAAAAGTAAGGTAGTCTCTTGCATCACTTTGCTCCTTTAATTATTTTGTTAATTCATTTTTTATAAATGTTTGTTCTACATATACATATGTGAGCACATATACTTTTATTCCTAAATTTATCTTTTTTGGATGTGTGACCTGTTTCTGTTTCCTTCTCTGTTCACCCCAAAATGCACCGACAATATAGAGTAGCACCATTTCTCCCTGCAAAGGCACACTAAAAAAGGGGAAATCTTACATATAAAAAAGAGCTCTTATCTACTAGGGATAAGAACTCATACTTGTTTACAATACAGGGATATCTCCCACCTTGAAAATATGTCATGCGGACACAACTTAGACCTCAGGTGATTAAACACCATCCGTCCAGCCTTGAACCCTGGATACTAAACATAGAAATGACACAGTTCTTCGAAACAGCTACAGGAAACAAATCCCATCCAGGACATCCTTAATACTGCTGGGCCACCAACAAGTGCCAGTTCTAATATGATATCCTGACAACAAGGAAAATGGGATCGACTTGACGTAAGAGCAGGTTGTCCTACCTCACCAGCTAATGATAAGATGAAATCAGACTTGTCACCCTTTGGTTGGTCCAAAAGCCAAGATCACGATTTACAGATGACTGATGGCTAGAACCATAACCGGACTGTAATATATCCTGGGACCAATAAAAAAGTCCTAACCCAGGGTTTGAACTACAACCAGCACAACAACCATGATCCCCAGTTCCAAAGGTCTGTCAGAGACAATTCCAACGGAAAGAGGCTTCTGGAAACACAATAAAAGACGCTATCCTAGGGTCCATCCTAGGATCAGTGCAAAGATCAAGACCAACAACCACAGAAGATCGTTTAAAATGACACTGGGGAACAGAACTTCTAGAACCACAAAGAAAGACTTCATCAAAAGTCCCACTCCCGGACCTGTGCAGATACTGAGATCTCTAGATGCAGAGGTCTGATGTCATCACCCAGGATGGAGTAGAAGTCTTCCAAACACAATGAAAGCACCACCGGGAGAGTAAATGAACCTGAATGAAGCCTCTAGTTAATCCCGTGACAATATACTCCAAGGATGGAGAAACCCTACAACGCTTAGACCAAGTGAATTACTTTTCAAATGACCCCAATATTTACTGTGCCAGTGCAGGAGGGGAAAAAAAGGCAAAAAAGCACAAAACATTTTTCTTTATATATTATTTTTTTATCTTCATTTTGTATAATTATTTTTTTCTTATTTTTATTTACCTATCTAGTTTTTGTCGATTTCTTTGTTTTGGAGTGGGTATTGAAGTTGCTGTACCCATTTATAGTTATATTTTTTTACTTCTTTTTTTTATTTTATTTAAACACCTTGATTACATACATTATTGTGTTTGGGTTTCAGTCATGTAAAGAACACCATCCATCACCAGTGCAACATTCCCATCACCATTGTCCCAAATCTCCCTCCTCCCCACCCACCCCCAGCCTGTACTCTAGACAGGCTCTCCATTTCCTTCATACATTCTCATTATTAGGACAGTTCAAAATGTAGTTATTTCTCTAACTAAACTCATCACTCTTTGTGGTGAGCTTCATGAGGTGAGCTGGAACTTCCAGCTCTTTTCTCTTTTGTGTCTGAAAATTATTATTATTGCAAGAATGTCTTTCATTTTTCTTAAAACCCATAGATGAGTGATATCATTCTGTGTTTCTCTCTCTCTCTGACTTATTTCACTCAGCACGATAGATTCCATGTACATCCATGTGTAGGAAAATTTCATGACTTCATCTCTCCTGACAGCTGCATAATATTCCATTGTGCATATGTACCACAGTTTCTTTAGCCATTCATCTGTTGAAGGGCATCTAGATTGTTTCCAGAGTCTTGCTATGGTAAATAGTGCTGCAATGAATATGGGTGTAAGGAAGGGGTTTTTGTATTGTATTTTTGTGTTCCTAGGGTATATTCCTAGGAGTGGTTATAACTGGATCGTATGGGAGCTCGATTTCCAGATTCTGGAGGAATTTCCATATCGCTTTCCATAATGGTTGAACTACACGACATTCCCACCAGTAGTGGATAAGAGTTCCTTTCTCTCCACATCCCCACCAACACTGTTTGTTCTCATTCTTTGTGATGTGTGCCATTCTCTGTGGTGTGAGGTGATACCTC
>PVKC010040372.1:0-12354 GCA_004027635.1 Crocidura indochinensis | reverse complement strand
AAAAAAAATCACTCTTCAATTAAACAGATTTTTATCACAGCTTGGGAATGTAATGTGTGAATACTTTAGCTATTAAACACTGAGGTTATTTTTCCAGAAAGAAACAGCATACTAGGATCTTCTTATTCTCACTCCTAATAGACACACATACCTAAGATTTTGAAATAAAAGCTACAACTTGAATTGATATCTGAAATCTAATGAGTAAGGCAGAATAGACTGGAAAACACTCCCTAGTATTAGTGGCCAACCAACCAAGATCAAGATTAAATAAAAAGACACAAAACACACACATACACACACACACACACACACACACGAAGAAGAAAGGAACTATGGTAACAGAAAACACTTGACTTTATTAAGTTAATTCTCCACACAAGACAAATGAGTTTGATCTCTTAATTAGGAAGTACTGTGTAGGTATATTTAAAAAAAAAAACATAGTTCTATAGATTTGTGGGTTTTTTTTCTCACTCACTACTTTTTTGCAGGGAGTTTGGGAGGGTGCTAGGGATCAAACACAAGGCTCCAAAGTGGCAGAACAAGTCTTTGTCTGTTGAGCCATAATTCTGGTCCCAGATTAGTATTGATCAAGTGATAAATGGCCACAGTGGATCACCAGGGTATTCTAAAGGATCCAGAGGTAAAGATCATGAAAATAAGGGCTGCGGGGGGAGGGAACTACACAAGACTAGGGACTAACTAGAAGGTCAGGGTTTGTGATGGGAGCACAAGAAGCAGATAAGGTGAGAGAGGGTCCACAGTGGAAAAAAGGTTAGAAATAGTACTGTAGAAGATTCAGTTCTACACTTGAATCATTCCGAGTACAAGCATCGTGACTTATGGCAACTTAAACTACAAGATTATCCTTATGATCACAGGGATCAATCACACATGTGCATGCATGTACAGACACACACTAAAAGGCAAAAATCACACACTAAAATAAACAAACTGGATTTTTGATTTGATAGGGAGGTTCTCAAAAATTAAAAAAGTGTAACAGGCTCATCTTTATAAAGTTGATTATTCACAGGAATGCAATTCAGAGAATGAATCACTCAGCAGTACATTATTCTGAACTTCCTTTTTAGAAAAATCAAAGCAAAATTTACTTTATCTAAAGTTTGAATACTATTTTAAAGTCCAAACTGAAACAATATAGAGAATGAGTATAAACATTATAGACCCATGTTATCTATATCTAGCTCATCTCTCCACATAACCATGTAGAAATATTTCAACTCCTATTTTAGAATATTTGATAGACTATATATTAAATTCCACTTGAATTTAGACTTCAAAACAGCTTTAGTCTCTCTAAACATACATCTAACACGTACAAATATAAGTTATAATCCGTGTTCTGGAACTGACCAGAAACAGTGTTTGCCTGTAATCATCTTCATAAACATGCACAGAAAAAAAAATAAGATAGAAAGGTTAGAAATGAAAGTTTGAGTTTCTACCTTTTATTCTTACCTTCAAACCCAGAATTCAGGAGATGTTCCCCCAGGTCACAACCAAACACCCTCTCTTTCAAGATTCCCCGCTGCTTCAATTTCTGTTTTGTTGGCCGAGACTTCATGAATGTGCGTAGGAAAGTGATGAGCTTGCCGTGCTTTTTCGACACTAGGTAAGAGGAAGGAAAAGACCTTAATTGTGATAGTAGAGAACAAATGGACAGACTAACTGTGACATGAACAGCTCCGAGCATTCTCCCCATTCGAAGTGGGAAGTTTTCAGCAGCAGTTTAGGAAAATGCTTGCTTTATAAATAACAACATTAATTTGGCACTTTCTGCTCATCAGCATCAGCATGTGATCTTCTTTAATGAGACTGTGAACAAGTGTTAAGTATGAAAATCTGACTTTTTTTTTTTTTTTGGTTTTTGGGTCACACCCGGCAGTGCTCAGAAATCACTCCTGGTAGGCTAAGGGAACCATATAGGATGCCGGGATTTGGACCTGGGTCTCTCCGTTGTTGCCATGTGTAACCTGGTAAGCCAGCTTCTGCCTTTCCAATGCAGACCTCAGAATGCTGCAGAATTATGCATGGGATATGAGGTTTACTTTAATACACTGCTTCAAAGACCTTCCTCCTAAGGAATATTTAAAATGCTGTACATGCATTTACATTTCTAGCCCATTTCTAAGATGTCTTTTCTTGGTGGTTAGACATTTTTTTTTTTTTTGTGTGTGGTTTTTGGGTCACACCCGGCAGTGCTCAGGGGTTACTCCTGGCTCCATGCTCAGAAACTGCTCCTGGCAGGTACGGGGGACCACATGGGGCACCGGGATTCGAACCGATGACCTTTTGCATGAAAGGCGAACACCTTACCTCCATGCTATCTCCTGGGCCCCTGGTTAGACATTTTTAATAGCATTTTGTAATCCGCTAATTTGTAAATCTGTAATTTGCAATAAAGAAACAAGTCCCTTTTTCTTAGTATGCAAAAGACCAATTCCATTACAGAACTCACTTGTCAAACTTTATAATATAAGCATAAAAAACATGTAGATACTAAAATCAATCTATAAAAAAAACAAGATCTTATATTAGTGTCCATGGTAGACTAAATTTAGAGCTTGGTAGAAGACGGTATACAAAATATATCACTATAAACATGGATAGATCTAGGAAAGAGAAAGCAAATTCAGTAAAAAGAGTTTCACTATTCACTGGTTGCTATATTAGAAGGACAACAGTAGGGGCCGGAGAGATAGCATGGAGGTAAGGCATTTGCCTTTCATACAGAAGGTCATCGGTTCGAATCCTGGCGTCCCAAATGGTTCCCCGTGCTTGCCAGGAGCAATTTCTGAGCATGGAGCCAGGACTAACCCCTGAGCACTACCAGGTGTAATTCAAAAAAAAAAAAAAAAAAAAAGGATAACAGTAACAGAATTGATAGCAAGCATATTCTGAGCAGAGTCTGGAAAGAAATGCAATCTACAGGAAAATCTGCTACCAGGGATAATATGTGATCAACGTCATAAGCTTGGAGATGAGTTGTAGTACAGAAGATTAAATTTTATGACCTCAAGTTCCCTATTCAGTTTGCAGTTGATTACTGGGAGTCTGGCTGACTCTCACTGCAAGTTCAGTGAACCTCAATTATCCTGAACTTGTAACACTTTTATAGGCATTATGTGTGTGGACATACATGGAGCTTAACTAAATGATTTCCTCCTTCTTTCCCTCCCTCCTTTCCGACTTTCCTCTCTCCTTCCATCCTTCCTTCCTTCCTCTTATTTTATTTATCTCTTATTTTATCTCTCCATGTACTATCATCTTTCTTAGTAGCATTTTTCTTACATATAAATGACCAAAGTTTTGTCCATAACTGGAGACTTTCACTACTAGAAAGCCCTGAATAATCATTATCAGGGGAAGTCCTGGATAATCTGGGACAAGGTTGCCTCAGATGATATGCAGATTAAATGGAATATTTAGTTTGACTCATAAATTATTTAAACTTTACTTATAGTCATAAGTATGA
This sequence comes from Crocidura indochinensis, assembly GCA_004027635.1. NCBI lineage: Eukaryota > Metazoa > Chordata > Mammalia > Eulipotyphla > Soricidae > Crocidura > Crocidura indochinensis. The sequence continues at coordinate 8,852 of PVKC010040372.1, read as the reverse complement.
TAATGTTGATCCTCAACACCTGGGAAAACTTTGGGTAAACTACTCTTATATCATGTATCTGAGATTCCTCACTATAAACTAAAAAGGCATGCTCTCTTATCAGTCAATGATACATCTATATCATACTTGGAAAACTTCAAAGGCATGTCATATATGTTTTTTTAATGTATTATATATTGAAGTTACTGCAGTGATATGAGTTTAATTATCTCACTAGCTAGGTATTTATTACAGTGTGGCCATCAAATCATTTTTGTTCACTTTCAGATATTATCATAACACTTTAGGTCAATTTGGACAAAATTTCTTTATAAAATACAAATGAGTTTGGGTTACGGTATTTTGATAAACTTATAACACCATATATGTTTGGAATTTTATACTTACAAAATATTTTAAATTTTAAACTTTTCCCATTATTTCTACTTGAAAATATGACTATTATGATTTATTTCTGGACTTTATTTTTATATTGTCCAGTAAAACTAACTTTCAGGTTTTATTAGAGTGTTTTTAAATCTAGTTTTATTTTGGACATGTATCTACATATAGATTGCTAGTTCTTTTACAATATGGCTTCTTTTGAAAACAGAAGTAGAAAAAAATACTTCTATTCAATTATGGCCTGGTTAGGATAGCTGGAAAATTATCTATGCATAGTTCAAATATGATCATTTTCTTTTCTTTTTCTTTTTTTTTCTTTTTTTTTGGTTTTTGGGCCACACCCAGTGACGCTCAGAGGTTACTCCTGACTATTTGCTCAGAAATAGCTCCTGGCAGGCACAGGGGACCATATGGGGAACCGGGGGATCGAACTGTGGTCAGTCCTAGGCTAGCGCAGGCAAGGCAGGCACCTTACCTCCAGCGCCACCGCCCGGCCCCTATGATCATTTTCTAAACTAACAATTTTAGGAGGATTTTAATCCTTTTGGATTTCAGAGACATAATTGTACAATATGGTGATTTTATCTTTTTTCAATTTTCAAGTCAGATTTTGATAACTTTCAGAGCTTCCAAGTCCTATGTTAATAGTAGATGCTTATATTTTGAGGTTTAGGAGCCATTCCTGACAATGCACAGGGGCTACTCCCAGTTCAGTGCTCAAAGATTGCTTCTAAAGGGACCAAGCAGTACTGGGGATCAAAAACCAAAGGCTTCTAAAAGTAAAGCATGATCTTCTGTCTCTTCATATTTTGATGCCAAATTTGATGAAAATATCTACTGAATTTGACAAATGCATATAATTTATATGAGAAAGGACTTTTATTATTTAGTCTTTAATTTCTAAAATGTCTGAAATGTTCACATTAGTCATTCAATAACAGACCTATGAAGTTCTAATCATGTACTGTATCTTAGGAACTGTTCTATATTCAGGCATTACAATGTGTGTGCATGGGGGAGGAGATAAGAAAAGTTCTTTGCTATCACTGAGCTCACAGTGAAATACAATGAACAATTAGCTAATAATATTGCTGCACGTAGGAAGTGGCAACAACTGCACAAGTGTTTCTTAGTCATTCATTTCTCATAGAAACTGAAAGGGAGAATACAATTACTCTGGTCATTTTTAGATGAAGAAACTGAAGCACCAACTGCTTTTTTTTTTTTTTTATCAAAATCTAAGACAGAGGAACAGCATTCAAAATCAGGAAATTCAAGTTCTAAACTCTTGGCTGCAACATAATGTTGCTTGAATTCAGACAACATGGTAACCTTAGTGAGGAAATGAGGTGACAGTGACATGAGAGGCAAGAATCCATGGAGCCAGAGAGAGAGCATGGAGATAGAGTGTTTGCCTTGCATCCAGAAGGTCGTTGGTTCGAATCCCGGCATTCCATATGGCCCCCTGAGCCCGCCAGGAGTGATTTCTGAGCATAGATCCAGGAGTAACACCTGAGCGCTGCCGGGTGTGACCCTCTCCCCTCTCCGCACCAAAAAAATTCCACTTTGTGATGAGGGGAGATGAGCTGGAGACATGTGAGGAACAGGAAGACGGTAAACAGTGCAGGTGAGGAGAGATATAGGGGCTGGAGGTTGGCCTCATTCATTGTCACTATGTGCCTTAATATTACTGTGAAAAATTTGTAATTCACTTTGACCACAAAGGACCAAAAACAAGGAGAGACGGGGGGGGGGGGTGGAGAGCAAGAGAGAGCGAGAGAGAGAAAGAAAGAGAGAGAGAAGTAAAATATCTGTCCCAGAGATAGGCAGGGGGAAATTAGGGATTCTGGTGGTAGAAAATGTGCTCTGATTAAAAGGTGGTATGTACTGTGTATCTGAAACTCAATCATGAATAAGTTTGTAACCACAATGTTTAAATTTAATTTAAAAAAGAAAAGAAAGAAAAAAATGATTCTTAGCCAAAACTAATCTCATACCTCTGTACATTCAAGTATCTTATTCTGAGTTATGAGGTTCCAGGTGCCGCAATACTAACAAAGCTCTTTCATATTTCTTGGACATGGCAGATTGTGTATCAGATATCCAAGACCAGTCTTACCAGTAGTTCAAAAGCTTTAGTAGTATGACACATCCTAATTATCTTCAAGTTAAATCTTTATGATACACTAAAACACACATAATTCAGTAACCGACAATGAACCTTGACATGGAGAGTAAGATACAGGTTGTCTCTAGTTACACAAATATTTTAGTGAAGTTTTCCTTTCTCTTTAATACCTTAAACCAGTCATTTTTGACTTGGTTTTAAGAAATCTTCTGAACTGGTTTAAGGAAACCCTGACTTAATCTCTCAAAATGGAAGGAGGATGGGCCTCTGCATTAGGTTTTTGTATGATTTTATATATTCTAAGGCCTACAATAAGTGTAGAAATTCAAGAAGCTATTATAAGAGGGAACATTACAACTGAAGAAAACGTTCTAATTAAACCTGAGGATTAATAAGGCATGAGTATATTATTTACCATGTCCAATCGATTTTCAGTTTTACATAACATCCTGTCTTCTGCCAAAACTTTTAACGCAGATTTGATTACCATTCGGTGGAAACTGATCAGAGGCTAGGAGAAATGTAGGCAAATGGACTGTGAGATATTTAAGGCACTTTTAAGAACTCTCTAAGTTCTAAGCAAGCTCTGACATATTTTGTATAAGTACGAATGTACTTGAGCTTTAACTTGAAGTTGTCTACTTGCTTTTCTTAATAGCATAATAATATATTATTCATACTAAAAAGTACAAAGACTTTTGGATTGATGAATGTTTTAAAAATTCTGTTATTCAAGATAAAATCTAAAAATGATGTTTTTGAAAATGAAACAATGTTTGAGAGAAAGCCTATTTCATCATGCTTAAACTATAAGGTGATTACTATTGGAAGGATTCCAGCCTGCTTGACTCTTGACTCTTGACTAAAGGGCCAGTTCTGGGAGAGAGTGATAGTACAATGGGAAGGGCATTTGCCTTACATGCAGTCAGTCTGGGTTTGATCCCTGACATTTCATATGATCTCGACAGCTTGAGATTCACTGGGGGTGAGGGATCTGGCTGTACAGCTTGCTAAAGGTCTCATAGCATCTCTGTGGCCTCAGTACTAATGCGTGCTCTCACACCAGTGACAATGCTCTGCACAGGCCTGGCTGCATAGTATAAATGTGACACAGTCCTTGCTGTGTGCCAGTTAAGGCCATCAGAGCTGTTAGGCACACAATCTCAGGACCTCAAACAGCCTTGGGGGTCAAACTCAGGGCCTCACACTTGAAAAGCAGGTGTGTTGTTTTGTCTGTTTGTTTTGTTTTGCCACTGAACCAGTCCTAAGAGGCCTTGTGATTGGATTTAGGCAAGACAAATTAAAAAGACGACAAAAAGAAATAATGGTTAATGGCTGCTCAGGTTCAGAAAGAAGGATGTGATGGATATTTAATTGATAAGTTACTAAGCACTGTGATGGTACAGAAAGATTTAAAATCAATGAATATTCTCGCTCCATCATCTAACCATTTAGTTACACTGTTTCTTTGGGTTTACTTTCCATTTTTTTTTTAAATGAAGCAAGATAGTTTTTTACTGAATGACACTTAGAAAGATGTGAGGGGAGAGAAAGAGAAAAAAAAACACATGTTCGAGAGAGAACATATGCTTTTCCAGAATAGAAAAACCAAGCAAAGAAACAGACAAGCAAGTGAAATATGTGTGCAAGGGCCACATGAGCTTTAAGTAAGCCTACTACCAATTTTTTTTAGGGTAAAAAGTAGACAGACTACAGATACAGTTCGATCCTGTGTAATTGATCCAATCTTATTTCCTTTTAGAGAGAACTTTTATCCCAATCGTTTCCAAACACATTTTTGTTTTCTAGCTACTTACTCATAAGACATTTACACAATATCTAAGTGGTGTGACTAGAGAGTGACTTTACAAGAACATGCTTTGCCCAGGAAGGTCCTGTATGGAAAATGTGCACAGTAAGGTGCTGCATAGGAAAGCTCAGCACTTCAAAGGTTCTGCATGGTATACACTGCATGAGAAGGCTCTGCATGGGAAAGTGCTACATGAGCCCTGTCCTCAGCATCTAATGTAGCCTTTCCATCTAGTCCTGAAGCAGCCCCTAGGCAAGTCCAGGCCCAAGAACTAAACTTCCAGGCTACACACCACAGGAAGAGCCACTGGGACTTTTAAGTACTGCTTGGGAGGCTCACAAATACTCATCTGTCCTTAGCCAAGCCACAAATATATTGTCCTATTGATTCTACACTTTTCTCTAAAACCTGGTCACACGTTTCATTTTTGGTTTTGGGCCACACCAGACAGGGTTTACTCCTGGGTATCTGCTCAAGGGTCACTCCTGGTAGTTCTGAGGGACCATAAACTGTACCAGGGATTGCACCTGGGTTGACCACGTGGCAAAGTGAGAACCTTCCCTGCCATACTATTTCTCATGGCCCTTTATACAATATTTTTTCAGCTGAAATGGAACTTTTCCATGTGTTAAGAGTGGGATAGACATATAGCCATATTACTTTTTCTCTTAGGTATGACCATTTGTTTTTATCACCTTTTACTTTAACTTTCTCTACTGATGTGTAAAATGGAATCTACATGAAATGAAATGAAAGCATGTCTAGGGTGAACACAGTTTGGGAGGCTTAAAGAAATCATATAACTCACATATAGAACAGAAATTTTCATTTCTCATAAACTATAAAAGAGCTTTAGTATAAACATGCTTTTTTTTTTTCTTTTCAGTTTTTAGGACACATTCGGTGGCACTCAGGCATTACTCCTGGCTCTGTGCTCAGAAATCACTCCTGGCAGGCTCAGGGGACCAAATGGGATGCCAAGGATCAAACCTGGGTCTGTCCTATCACTCTGGCCCCATAGTATAAACATTAATGATGAATAATGATATAAAAGGATACCTGAGATTCAATGAAAATACACATAAGTAATTTTGATGATGAGTAATTTCAGAGGTGGTCAAAAAAAAAAAAAAACCCCTTCAATGATGAGTAAAGATGTTTTTATTGAGTAGAATAGACATTTAAGAGCAATACTGCCAGGGATTCCACTTTCAATTTCTTTCAACCACCTAATCTATCCTGTGTTACGTCTGTTCTTTTCCTGATTCTACTCACTGCAGTATTTCAGAAAAACAAAAGTGAAATACTAAATCATATATCCAACCAATAAGAGGAAGAATATCTAGAAACTTGAGTAATACCACAGCAGTAGTTGTACAACTCTTTAATCTACTGAGTGCTTCCCACATGAGAGCTTTTTACACACCGGCCAATCTCATTTGTACTGATGTCATACTCTGAATGACTGAAGCTCAAAATAGAAACCAGCATCCGATCGATCATGAGGGTTTTCTCCTCTAAAGTTATACCAGAAGAATCAATATATCAAGCAAAATCTAATTAATATGTCAGTATATTATATGCAATGACTAATTGCTAATTTGCATGTATGCATGTATATATCTAATTTGCTGGAAATTAAACCTAGGATTTCACACATGTGAAGCATATGTGCCACTACTGAGCTATATATACCCAGTCCCTACAATGATCTTTATTTAGTTCTAAAAACTCCACTGGGTTGTAAAAATGACAATTTATACCTCTCCTCTCTTCTATGTAACTAGCTGTAAATACCAAAAGATCCATTTTTTTCTACTTACAATTCGTCAATTTTCTTCTTCAAAATAAAAAAAGTACTTCAATTTCTTTCATTTTTAGGCACTAACATCCTATATCTAAATATGAGTTTTCATATATGGGAAAATATTCGGCAAGCATAAATTTACCAATTCTACTTTAATATTTATAAATGCATAACTGAGTCAATGACCATCTGTCCTCTTTACAGCTTTCCAGTAATAAAACAATCTGATGAAGGTGTCTACAAATCATGTCCATTACTAGTCAGCAAAGAAAATGTACTGGACTAAGAATATAGAACTATAGTCATAATCCTATTCTTACCAGTAACTTGCTGTCAAATTTTAGACAAGATAATTAAATAGTTTATAGAGCTTTATTTTATCAGAGGAAGAAATGAATTTCACCAGCCAATTTACAAATTCTAGATTTCTAATAAAATACCCAAGGCATCTTGACATACTCTCAAAAAAGTAGAAAGTTAGAAAAGTACTGAAAGTTCTAAAGCTGGGGCCAGAGCAGTGGCACAATGGTAGGGCATTTGCCTTGCACATGGCTGACCTACGACAGACCTTGGTTTGATCCTTCAGCATCCTATATGGTCCCCCAAGTCAGGAGTGATTTCTGAGTGCAGAGCCAGGAGTAAGCCCTGAGCTCACCCAAAAAACAAACAAACCAAAACAAATGTTCTAAAGCTGAAAAGTATTTTTGTTTTAAGAGATTTATCAAAATGGAAAACATTTGAAATTATATTATAATATATGATATATAATACAATATAATATAGTATATACAGGCTTAATACTTAATTTTAAATTATTTTTCCCATAAACTTACAGTACTAACAGAGTGCTTTCTAAATAACATAGTATGTTTTTTGTTTGTTTGTTTGTTTGTTTGGGGGCCACATCCAGCAGCACTCAGGGATTACTCCTAGCTCTGTGCTCAGAAATAACTTTGGCAGGTTCTAGGACAATATGAGATGCTGGGGATCAAACCCAGGTTGGCCGCATGTAAGGCAAAGTCCCTAACCGCTGTGCTATCAATCCAGTCCCACAATAAAGTATGTTATAATGAATTTCTGGTATTTGGTGAGTCTATTTTTGTTAGACACATTCACAGTTGTATGACAAGTACAGTCATCTCATATCTAAGTCACTACTGCTTGCTCCTTTGATTTATTTGCTAGCAAGTTCTCAGTGAAAAATACATGGTCATTTATCACACCATTTGTACTATAAAATGTCATGTACTTGATAAATATCTTTAGAAAAAAAATAATTTTTGAATTATGTTTCAAGTATTCACTGCAGAAGGAAAAACATTACTACCTAAAGGTTCCAAACTTCTAAATGTGTATATTCTACAGGTTTTGTGACTCAAAATCCTCACTGCCTCTTTAGGAACCTGAGTTCATTTTTAATTACAACCCCCTCACCCCCACACACTTCCAATAAAGATTTCAATCTTCCTACTGCTCCAAAGCAGACTTGGAAAACAAAAAACAAGCAAACAAACAAACAAACTAAAACCGCACCAGATACATTTGAGTTTTGAATACTCTATATTGTGGAACAATATGTTACAGCATTATTTCAGGTTAATATGCCCTGAGCAGTCTTTAAAGTCAGAGGAACACATGTAACAGCTACAAGAGTCCATTGCAGGCTTGTTTGCAAGTCACTAAGAACCTGCAAGCAGTGATGAACTCTGGAATGTGGCTCACTGGAGGTCTTGCTTGGTGTCTGTGCATTCCAGTGTCAGGGGAGAAACCTGGCATTCAAAAAATGTCGTGTACATGCAATGCCAAATTAAAAATAGCATTGACAGCAGTGGCTCTCCTCTGAAACATTCAAAACCTACTAACAGTACCTAAGTCAAAGAGAGTTATTGACTTAGGAACAAAGGTATTTCAAAAAAGCATTACTAAGCAGAATGCAGATGAACATGAAGGGATCCAGAAAAATCAATGTTATCATTTTCAGAAAAGAATCTCTAACAAAGAGAGAAAGAACAATTCACTAGCAAAAAGACAACCAGAAAAAGACAACCAGTTGCTTCTTCAGAATATCCAGTACAACTGTTGGGCGGAATTGCATATCTGTTTAACTGAATTATTCTGGCATTTGAATAAAAATGTCTCTCTCTTTTTTCAGGATTCAGAAAGAAAGCCAAACAACATCATTCTATATTCTTTGTAGAAGAATAGAAGACATCAACACAGTGTACGAAGGACATGATATGTTAAACCTTAAAAAAATCATATTCCTTGGGGGAAAAGGCACATCAGATTAAGACAAGACATGCTCATTTTCATTCTACATTTACTTTCCCAGGAGCAATAAATTTCAGATATGATGATCAAAGAAGGCTCCAAGTTAGGCTATTTGATCCTGGGGGGTATATAAATAAACTGATTTTTCCTTCTAAAATTGACATATATATTTTATTTGAAGATGAAAGTTACCAATTAAAACAACCTTAAGACAACCAATGTGAGTTCTATCCCTCTGTTCTATATCCAAAGCAAAGGTTATCTTTTTATTTTTTAAACTTGGTGAATTTATCACCTCAGTTATTATATAAAAGAAGATGACTAAATTCATTTCTAAATAAGGAACAAGAAGATTTGCATTTTCACAAGTGAGGAGGAGGGAAGGCGAGGTGGATATAAATCCCTGACACCAGCATGGATGGGAAGAGAAAGCTAACAGTGCTAAGGATTTT
>PVKC010040371.1:0-12354 GCA_004027635.1 Crocidura indochinensis | reverse complement strand
AAAAAAAAAAAAAAAAAAAAAAAAAAAAGCCGAACTAGATTAGAAATTTGAATTTTAAATCATGAATCGTACTTTGGTTATGGTAAAAGAAATCTGTTTATTTACTATTTTCTGAATTCATATTTTTGATAAGAGAATTATAAATTATAAGTAAACTTGGGAAGCAATTTTTCTGGATATAAATGCCACTGAATGAACACAAACCCACATACCTAAAGCTTTATTTTAAATGGGTCACTAAAATTTCTTCTATGTATTTACAATATTAAATGAAATTCATGTTTATTTGTATAATTAAATATCACTATTAAGTGTCAGTGTGGCAAAACATAGCTATAAATATATGTAGTCATTTGAATATCTAATGCTATATCTTTTAATTAAGTCATGACTTTTAGAAGCAGAATCCTTGAATTGCCAAATACAACCCTTGCCATATATTCCAACACAATCAAGAGCTTTAAGAATTACAAGTAACATAATAAAAGATAATGACATAAAATTAAATGCACCAATTCTTTCTACCTAAAACTGTTATGCTCTGTGCAAATAGGTAATCTATTAGATTTAATGTGAGATTAAACAGCTGCTTTGTTACTGCATTGGCACATTCACTACTGAATTATTTCTGTCGAATGTTTTGGTTCCACTCTGGTTAGAAGATCTCTATTTCTTTAAGTTTGCATACTTCCTGACTATGTTACTATTAGAATGCTCAGTGAGGGAGCAAGTGACATATTTCAGAAGGGCAAAGGTATATTTTTGAGGCTCTGAATTCCATCTTGGGACTGCACAGTACCTGAGGATTTTTGGGTGAGTCCCTGAAGGCCCATATCCACCCATTGTTGGACTGAAAACTGAGCCATCAGTCCCACATTACTGGTAAGTACTAATGGAAGTGACCTCCAGTAACCTTCAGCACCATTGGGGGAGATACCTATAAAAACTAACAATAGGAAAGACCAGACCAATAGTGCAGTGTGTAAGAGAAAGGTCCTTCCTTTTGATGCTCGGTTTAATTTCCAGTACCTTCTATGATCTTCTGAAGCCAATAGGAGTTATTTTGCTGTGTGCAACTAGGAATAAGTCTTGAGCCCTGCTGGCTGAAGCCTAGAAATTAAAATAAACAAACAGAATGTAAAAAACCTACCAATAGGGATAGAGATAGCTCAATGGGGTTTTTTTGGTGTGTGATTTGTGTTTTAGTGAGCTGGATTGAATTTTCAGTCCAGCATGGTCCCGAGTATAACAGGAATGACCTTCAAGCATTGCCAAGTGTGGCCCCTAAATAATAATAATTTAAATGAAATAAAAATAGTGGATTTTGTTCTAAAATATCAACTAAAAAGTAGTAACCTATTAGTTCATATATTCCTCCAGATATTTATTCATTTGATAAATATCGTGGCTGATGACAGGCTTTAAACTCTGTGGTTCATACATTCGAGAGCAAACATAAAGTGGTATATCCACAAACTCCACCATCACAGTAAGCTGGATCTCATTTCTGAGAATTAATGGAACAATTTGGAATTATCTTGTACTTATAATCTTCTTTTTGACTGATTCAAATATCTAGCATCTTATTAGGGATTGGGCGACACCTGGTCAGATCCGGCTCCTGGCCAGTGATCAAGTTCACATTAGCTGTGATGAAACAGGAGCCTTCAACTTTGTACTATCTCTCTGGCAAGTTAACATCTAACCTTAGACGCTGAGGTTTGGTTGTCTTAGGCTAAAAAGAAGGAGGAAAATTTTAATGATCAAATTACCTCTAATCATGTAACCATGATTGTGGGTTAATATCACATTAAGTTAAGGAAAAGGGGCAGGTCTTTCTGATCTGTTCCAAAGGCAGTGAGCTACCAGAAGAAGAACTGACATACTTGATGCTCAATTGCTTCCACCAGTGAAGAGAACTACCAAGTCCCTAGCTGTGCCTCATGATATGTTCTGATTGCCCTACCTCTCAGTCTGAGAACCGTTTTCTCGAACTCAGATTCATCAAGCACTAAAGCTTTAAAAAAACAAATGCAGGCAGAATCCTAGGACATGCCATTAGAAGCTGCTGTCAGGGAATCGTCTAGGAGATAAATGGAATCTGTGTGAAGTAAATTAGTGTGAACCAGTCAATTTGAGTGTCAGCCTTGAGCCACTTCCATGGATATTTCGCTGGGTCGCTGCAGGCAAGGGTCTTCTGTCAGAGTATGTGGGTTGAAATCAGAGGTTCTCTGCTATAGGATGGAAAGAACTTGAGGATTATTTATTCTTGGAAGAAAGCCAATTACATCTATGTTTTATATCTGCCAAGGACATGCTTTTAAACATTTTTGTTTATTTCCCTACTGCGGCATACTGTTGTGGGGGCTTTGAGAGAAAGACTGGAGGTGATGACTTCTAGCTTCTGCTTTTCCTTCTTAGCATGTTGTACTTAACCCCAGCTTCCTTACTAAGACGTTCTAGTTTCAAAACAAATAACCACAGTTTGACAAAATGAGTTTCATCCAAATTTCCTCTGCCTATTAACATTTTTGGAGAAAGTCGCTGTCATTATGTTACCTGAAGAAAAAAAGTGTTTGTTTGGTTTTGGTTTGGGGGTCACACCCAGCAGCACTCAGGGGTTACTCCTAACTCTATGCTCATAAATCGCTCCTGGTAGGCTCAGGCATCCCATCTAGGCTTGGGGGACCATATGGGATGCCAGGATTTGAACCACTATTCTTCTGCATGCAAGGCTAACACCCAATGACAGCCTAATGACTATTCAATGAAAGTGGAATTTTGGCCATTGCCATGATGGGGTGATGAATCTCTTCTGTAGCAGTAGAGTTGAAAAACCTTGACTATAGCATAGAAATAATTTTGAGAGCAAAAAGTATTTTAACCACGTGAATGAAAAGAATGATTATTATTTAATATGCTTTTAAAAATACTATTTAATGATTATATCATAAGGGTAAATGGTCTATTATATAAAATCCATGTTTCTATAATTCCATATTCCTAGAAATTATAGTATTCTACATTAAGATCACAAGAATTCATCTAGCTAAATTGCGACAAAATAGTTTAATTTTTCTTCTTTATAAGATTAATAAAATTTTATTACCTCTCTAGAATGAATTATCAGCAAGGTAGTTAAAAATAAAATAAGAAGGTATAAAATAAAATGAGTGTAAAATTTGGCCCATATCTGTGGGAAAATTTAAGAATATTTCCAGTCTACCTCCAAGAAAGCTTTTTGACTTTTACTAGACATATATGTGTGTATGCATCTTGGAATAAGAACTTGGACGAGGCAATAATTGTTTATATAATCAATAAGTTTCTCTTCTTTTTTATCACATTCCTGGACACATGTGTTTGCAAGGTAGCTTTTTGCATACTTTATGTGATGGTACCAACATTATGGGGTCCACAGAGACACATTTTATATATAAGATACATTTCAGTTATAAAGTGTGTCTGTAGATGTTAGGTGACATGAATCATACCAAAGATCAAACCAAATGCTTTAAAAATTAAGTGACCCTTTCCTTGAACTAATGAAACAAAAATGGGATGTCTTATGAGAACAAAATTTGTTTTATGCCTGTACATTAAGTTCAGAGAAATGAAATCCCCAGGGTAAGTTTAACTTTATGATTTATAAGGACAAGGAAAAGAGAGTAGAAATCAGCACACATAACCTTCTATTGAAAGGAAAGCGCACTATTTTGCAATGTATGAATTATCCCTTATTTTTGGAAGGGCAACATACGACTGTTTTATAAATCCTTTGAAGTAAAGTGAATTTATTGCTGCATAGATTAGGTGTTGGCTTAAATATCTTGCACAATGTTGTCCACCTGATGACTCCATAATCTAATTTAATACAGATAAAATATGTGCAATAGACCTATCATGTTTGTGGTACTTTCTACCTGTTAATTTTCCAACTGCCTGAGCCTGCTAAAGGAAGTAATACATCAGATAAGAACTGTGATTCTTTTAGGTGTGCCTTCTTATTGCAAAACCAGAGGTTCCATAGTAGAGAACTAAAGTGGTTCTCATGACATTAGCCTCAAAATTAAATATGTGTCTAAGATTGATCTTTAGTTCTATTGTCTGGTGGAGTAGGCAGTTAAGAGGTATAAAGAAGATTATAAGAAGCATAACATGGGGGAAATGAAAGACTATAAGAATGATAAGAATATAATACAAACTCATAGGGTTAATGAAGACTTCATGAAACAAAAGCTTTTAAACTGAGTTGAATAAAGAAAAGTATTTTGGAAAGCAGAGAATTGAAGTCTGGGGTAAGAGGACATCTCCATTAGGGATCTACACAGGCATGAAAAGTAACCAAAATAACAAGAAACAATGAGTGTTTTTTTTCCAATCTTAGTATATGATAATCAGCATATAAGATGTACAAAGCTGGGTAAGAAAAAGCATCTAATTAAAATATCTCAGTATGAGTTAGCATTTTTATAATGGTAGAAGACCATAAAACCCTTAACCACAGGATTTTTCATTGTTAACTAGAGGAAGGTGATTCCAAGTTTTTCTACACAGCACACAGATGATCAGATATACATTTTTAGGAATGACTTACCTCAGTTTTTAAAATTATTGAGGAGAGACAACTATTAAGAGAATATTAATCTGGTCACAGTGAGTTGATGAGAGAATGATTCTTTTGAGCAGTTGGAAAAAAATGAAGGTGAGAAAATGGGAGACATAGGTATAACTTCTTGACAAATTTATAATTTTCAAACATATTCCTCAGATTTTACTTTCACATTACAGATTTTGCATTCATAATTTCTTCTTGAGATTTCAGATATATAAATCCTCAACTACCTCCACCATCATTTCCTCTCAGATGTTTGGTTAGCCTCTTAAATTCAATTATGTTCTGTATTGATTGACTACAGTCAGTAGAGAGATGCTAGGTTCCAGGTAAAGATCTGACCTAGACAATAATAATTAAATTTTAAAAATAAATGAAGAGGCCCTGTGTGCTTATTTGTTGATGTTTATATGGGTATTTATTGGGTTGAACAACCCCTTCCTGAAGTGACAGCCTTCTGTAAATAATTTACCTATATTTTCACATTGTCTTAATGCTCTTGCGTCATGGTAGGTGATAGCTCAGAGTCCTATTCTTGTAACTTTTACTTTGGATCATGCTTCATTTAAATTGTTTTTCAGAATTTATTGCACTGAAATGTGTTAACCTCATCAACGTATATGGATTCATCCTGACAAGAGCTTTTTACAGCCTATCTAATCATTCTAACTCTTCACACTGAATTTTGCTTATTATTCTGGAAATGTAATATATTCTTTCACATTTTATGTAAAATTAATGGAGAGTAGAATCTTAGACTAATTTAACATAATACACCTATACTGTCTAGGTATATTTTTTATACTGTCTAGATATATTTGTCTCTACCTCTTCTTTCTACCTCTCAGTTCTCTATGATTATATTTATTTTGTATGCAACTTATTTTCTGAAGTTCCATTAGATTATAATTGTCGATTTTCCTTTTTCCTCATAAATGTTTTCTCTTCATAACTTTTCCTTCAGTATATTTTCTTCTCCTTTATATATGCCACTGACTTATCTAGAATCAATATAAAATGTTATTCTAATAATTTCTGTATTTTAACAAATATCTTTTAGTGATATTAATAAAAATATTGAGTGGTAGGCAATGACAAACCTTGATAATGTATTTGAAAATAACTCATTTGACTATTTATCCCCCTGTAAAATTTACCATTTGTAGTGAGTGAATGTATTTTATATGAATGGATGCCAGTAAAACAAGAAAAAAATGCCAGCAGACCACTTAGGTTTTCTGTATCTGTTGTGAGTGCATATTTATGTATGAATTGAGAGATTAATGTTTACTGCCAATTGCATTATAGAGCAATTTTTCATTACTATATGTGACATTAACTTTTATATAATTGTATTTATCATATGTTATAACATAGTCTTATCTATACATTATAATATGTCATTAACATCCAAACATATCTTTAATTCAATTACAGTAAATTCTAGATACAAGTATACCATTTTGATGTTATATAAATGAAAAGAAGTACCATCCAGAGTAATAAGCTTAATTTTGCAAAACATGGCAACAGACATTTTCTTTCTTGCCTCCTTCTTAATGTTGATTAAGAAGTAGAAAACAAAGATATAGACTCAATAATTTGATTTCCTTGTTTTCCATTTCCTATTGGAGGAAATGAAAGAGGTCTGACACTTGACTAACCATCTGAGACAAACATTTTCCCCTGAGATAGAAACAACTATCAGCTGGGAATATGAGGCCGACTGCCAACCATTTTTCCAAGCCGATGGTGTCATTTTAGGCTTGGACTATGGAAAAGTTACTGCTCTTTTAAATTCCATTATAGGACTTTTAATATCATAGTTTCTTTTCTCACTGATATAAAAGGTGAGTGTCTTTTTGTATTGTAAACATTGCTCTGTGTTAAATTTCTCTATTCTATGAATAATGATCTTAAATTCATACATAAATTATATTCCTAGATAGCTTCATATGCTAGGAAATTTGATTGAATATTCTAGTTTTTCTGATATTTTTCTGATTTTTAAAAAATATTTACTATAAATATTTTTAATTTCCTTTGTTTAGTATTCTTCAATTTTCGGTATGTGGGGAATGATATGGGTTTTTTTGTTCCTTTCTCATCTATTCCTGCCACAGCTTAATTTATGTTCAACACATTGAGAGTAAAAAGTTAATGCATTTGTAAATTTACTATATAGGATTTGACCCTTATGAAAATAGCTCAGATATTCCTTTACAGAACCTAAACAGTATGAATGCTTTGATGTCTAATTTCCATGCATTTTTAGAACTTACTTATGAATTATACTTACATTTAGTGATGAAAGGTAATCAGATAAATATCCTAGAGTCAAGATATTTCATATGGCTCTCTTGCTTAATCAGAAATCTAGTATTGACTTTGTTAATGCAGTTAGTTTTTATTGCATATGCAAGTTATTTTGTTAGCCAAATTATATATACATACAAAAATAATAGTAATGGTCATTATCAAACCACTAGTACTGAGTCAAGAAAAGTTTCTAAGCAATTCTGGCTATGCCTTAAAGCCAAAATAATAATATAATAATAGTAGTAATAATAATAATGAGAAACAATATTTTAAATTATTTTTATTCTGAATTAGTAAGGTTGTTGAAATTATCCCAGTATTGAATATTTTTACTTTAATATTTTTCTGTTTGAAATTATATGATTTATTTAAACATCATAACTTGTAATTATCCATAATATGATTGTATTATGGATATGTTATATTTTAGGTATTCAGCATTCCAGCACCAATCTCACAATCAGTGTGACCTTCCCTCCACCAATGTACCATCTTTTTTTAAATTAATATCTTTATTTAAACACCTTAATTACAAATACAATTGTAGGGCCTTGAGAGATAGCACAGCGGCGTTTGCCTTGCAAGCTGCTGATCCAGGACCAAAGGTGGTTGGTTTGAATTCCGGTGTCCCATATGGTCCCCCCGTGCCTGCCAGGAGCTATCTATTTCTGAGCAGACAGCCAGGAGTAATCCCTGAGCACCGCCGGGTGTGGCCCAAAAACCAAAGAAACAAACAAAAACAAACAAACAAATACAATTGTAGTTGGATTTCAGTCATGTAAAGAAC
The DNA here is from genome assembly GCA_004027635.1 of Crocidura indochinensis. Lineage (NCBI taxonomy): Eukaryota > Metazoa > Chordata > Mammalia > Eulipotyphla > Soricidae > Crocidura > Crocidura indochinensis. Next base: position 4,633 of record PVKC010040371.1, on the reverse strand, counting down.
ACCCCCCTTCACCAGTGCAGCATTCCCATCACCAATATCCCATATCTCCCTCCTCCCCACCCCACCTGCACTCGAGACAGGCTTTCTACTTCCCTCATTCATTCATATTATTATGATAGTTCTCAATGTAGTTATTTCTCTAACTGCACTCATCACTCTTTCGGATGAGCTTCGTGTTGTGAGCTGGACCTTCCAGCCCTCCTCTCTTTTGTCTCTGGGAATTATTTTAAAAATTTCTTTTATTTTTTTTAAAACCCATAGTTGAGGGAGACTATTCTGCGTCTATGTGCCATTTTACCCACTCCTCCAGCCTGCCCTCTTAGCAGACATACTATATTTTTAATAAGTAAATAACAATTATTTTATTTATGCCTGCTAATCTTTGCTTATTGCAAATAGGTTTCACAATAGTGTTACGAAAGTCATTGTTTGAGCATTTGTTGAACTTCTAAGTGCTAGCTAGCTGAGCCCCCTGTGCTTTTGTTTTGGCTCATTGACTTAGTGGATTTCTCTGCAATGTTTCTGTCTAATTTTCACTTTCTACTGGGAACTTTGGAGCATGCAGCTGCTGTCCAGCAGCTGTGTCACTAGAATGATTCCACAGTGTGATGCCTTGGGCCTACCAGGTTTGGCTCTGCTATGACTTTTTTCTAAGATTGATCCTAGAGCTGGGTTATGTACATTCAAGCAAAAGCAAGTGTGGGTGGACAGAGCACTGGGTCCTTTAACAAGGCATGGTCTCAACCTGCCCCATCATGAAAAGGCCCCAGTAAACTGGGTTCTGCTTAGCTGTGGCTTCTTTCCATTTTGCTGTCTAAAATACAAAGAATAAAACCATAGATAGCTAGATAAATCAATAAATCTCTGAATATTATTGTTTTTAGTTACCTTAAAAGCTTTTTATTATTTTTTTTAATATTTGGGCCACACCTGGCTCTATTCTCAGGGATTACTTCTGCCAGTTTCTGGGACCTCATATGGTACTAGGGACCGAATCTAGGTCTTCTGCATACAATGCAAGTGCCCTATACACTGCACTAATGCTCCAAACCCTAATTACCTTAAAAGCTTCAGGAGAAAATATTTAGAAACTTCTAAATGTGAAATATTACCCAATTAACACAATTCTTTTTTTTTTTTTTTGGTTTTTGGGCCACACCCAGTGACGCTCAGGGGTTACTCCTGGCTATGCGCTCAGAAGTCGCTCCTGGCAGGTACAGGGGACCATATGGGAACCGGGGGATCGAACCGTGGTCCGTCCTAGGCAAGGCAGCAGGCACCTTACCTCCTGCGCCACCTCCCGGCTCCCAATTAACACAATTCTTTAATTTTCATTTGTTTCATAAGTACCATAGGTGAAATTTAAAAAAATTTAAAAAAAATTTAAAAAAATGTGATGAGATAATAGTCTCTTTCTGAGTATAGTAGAAATATAGCACACATAGATAAAGGAATTCAGGGATTAAAATATAAGACCTGTTTTGTTTCTCTGTCTTCTACAGAAGAATAGATCATCTGACATTTGCTCTTTCTCTGACTTACTCCACTTAACATAACATAGAGTTCCCTCTCTGATTACTCCACTTAACATAAACTATAGTTCCATTCACACGGAAGCAAAACTTGTGATTAGATTGCATTGAACAATACCAAATCTTTGGCCTCTGGTTCAAAACTTTTGATTTATATTTTTATCTGTAAAAGATTGCTTTAACTATATTCAAATGTATTCAGAAATTCAAAGTGGTTTGGTTTGTTTGTTTTGAGGGCTAGATTGGGCCATATGAGCTATACTCAAGGAATATTCCTGAAACTTTGCTGAGGGAATCTTTGCTCATGAAAGACCTAGGAGGTACCATTTGCAGTGCCAAGACTGGAAGCAGGATCAACTATGTATAAAATAAGAAACTTAATACCTGTACTATCTCTGGTCCCTCAATGAGTTTATTAATAATTATCTTGGTTTTATGTTAAAAAGGGTAAAGTTCCAAGTAGAACATCTCACCATGTCTCTCCTCGGAGCACTGCTTACCAAGAAAATGGCATGCTTAAGAGAACACATAGAGAAAGCTAGAGGGTTCTCTCCTTGATAATTGGAGATAAATCAGGGTGAGAAATTACAGCAGAAATCAAACAAGAGCTGGCATTTTTCCATGTTATTCTCCTTTGCTGTTTCCACTGTACACAGTTTTTGTACTAGTCCTCCTGATAATTTTTAATATATATATATATGTCTTATACCTGTATATTTATTTTATATGTTTATATGTGAAAGCACAGATAATTTTATTAGAGTTGGTTTCATAGAAGGCTTCATTATGTCAAATAAGTTCATGGGAATATCATTACATAAAAAACAATAGAATGGTATTAGGACTGCACTGTTTCCACTTAAGGTACTTGAATTGAGGAAAATACAAGTCCCTCTTCAAAATTTGAATCACTTATTCAGCAATCAGGAGGAGTTTTTTTATTAAACCCTGAAAATCCCAAAACCAAGGTGGAACCAGTACAATCATATAACCAAGGAGCTTTATGCATTGTGAAGCCCAAAAGAAGGACAGGTACAGGTACATAATATCTCTCTAATATGAAGATACTTCATAAAGAGCAAACAAATAGCCAACTATTAAGAATCTGAAAACTGATCCTCATAACTGAATTTGCTATGGGCAGTGAGTGGAAGTTAACTGGAAGGAATAAAAGATTATTTTAAAAACCCTATTAAAGAATTGATACTACTTTCTATTTTACTTCCAGAAGTTAGATTTATAGGGGGGGGCATTAGTTCAAATAAATATGAGAATTTTACTACTAGTAGATAATTTTCCCCAGAAATATTTTTCTTGCAAGTGGGGAGATATTTCCTGAATTAATTTTCTGCATTGCCTTAGCCACATTTTAATACTATAATACTGAGAAAATGAAGGAGAGAATATTTGGAAGTTAAGTGAAACCAAAATAGACTAGAATAAGGAAAAAAGCTTAACCATTTATAACCCTCACTACTTTTTAACAGTGACTTTTTCTATACAGTGCTAGAGTGTTTCTCCTACAATCTTTTGAGTTCCCTTACATGTGGGTTGTCTGTTGGGCAGGCAGGAGTGGACCTCAGCAGTACTTGGGCGGCCTAGGGTCTATTCCCAGAATTTATCCACAGTGTAGGTCAAATGTTTTAGTGCTCAATCTGATAATGTGTTACTGCCCAAGTCTAAGTGCTGGGAGTCATCATATCTATGCTTAGTGATTTTTTAGACAGACTATATAGTGCCACAGATGGAACTTGGACACGGACACACATATTTTGGGGAAGTTTTATGTCCACAGTTGGCAGCGCTCAGAGGTTATTTCTGGCCCTCCATTTAAACATTGCTCCTGGCAAGCTTGAAGAACCATATGGGATGTTGGAGATCGAACCGGGTTGACTGCATTCAAGGCAAATGCCCTAACCACTGTACTATCGTTGTGGCCCCTATTTCTTACATTTAAACATAGTTTTCAAATTACTGATTTTAATATTGTAGAGAGAGAATTTAGCAAGTATAATACTTGCTTTGCATGTGATTGACCCTAGCTCAATCACTGGCACTCTTTATGGTCCTCTCAATGACACCACGGAATATTACTGAATACAGAACCAGAACTAAGCACTGAGAGCAACTGGGTAATAATAAAAAACAAACAAAATTTACTGATCATGCTGTTATAGTTGAACCTTATCTTTAGAATGGAGAAGAAACACACTCATAAACATGTCTAAAAATTGTGTGGACTTTTCTCTGTCTAATATCTAAATAGGGCAAAAATTTTCAGACAACCAGCCCTTCAGTTGTCGATATTTTGAGTTGTGTGATGAGGAAATGCAATAGACATATCTTTTAGTGGCAAACCTGTCAAGTAAAGTTTTTTCTCTTTCCCTTTACCCCATAAATGTTGGTCAGAATCCATTACAGAGAAAAAGTTAATTTTAAGTTAAGGATGAGCTTTGCAAACATTTTCAGTTTATTGATGTCAAAAGTATCTCTCTGCCAAGTTCTAAAATGCATCTTCAAAAACTACTGAAAATATCCAAGAACTTTAGTGACTACAAATGGACTTTGGTATTGATAAATAAAAGTCAATATGTATAGTGAAAGGACAACTTACTGTGATAAATGGGCCCACCATCAGTACAGATCAAATTATTGACAAGACAAAGTAAAAACCTAGCGAGGAAACATCTACAGGTGAGATGAATTAGCCACCAACAAAACACAACACAACTCAGGACAAGCTCAAAACGTTGTTTGAAGAATTCATTTTAAATACACAAAATTAAACAGCAATATTCTGTCAAAAATCATTTTTGACACTAGGCTACTATATTTCTTTGGTCGTGCCCATATTATACCTTTTTATTTGTGTTAGATAAACTCACAATGAATCCATATATATTTGCTCATGAATATAGATGATTCAATGGGACCAGATCAGTTATATTGTTGGGAGGGCATTTGCCTTGCATATTTGTTCCCTGGCATTTCATGTGGCATTACCAGGAGTGATCCCTAAGTGCAGAGTCAGGAGTGAGTCCTGAGAATCTGCAGATGTGGTCTAAAGAAAGAGAGGGAGGGAGGGAAGGAGGGAGGGAGGG
>PVKC010040370.1:0-12357 GCA_004027635.1 Crocidura indochinensis | reverse complement strand
ATGGGTTCTGAGAAAAATGTAAGTCATTTTTGCACCAATCCTCAGAGATAATGGGAGGAGGGCTGGAACTTCCAGCTCACTTCATGAAGTTCACCATAATGAGTGGTGAGTGCAGCTATAGAAATAACTACACAGAGAACTATCTTAATCATATTCACGAATCAGGGAACTGGAAAGCCTGTATGGAGTACAGGTGGGGGTGGGCTGGGAGGGAGGGAGATTTGGGACATTGGTGGTGGGGAACTTGCACTGATGAAGGGGGTGTTAAAAAAAAGTTAAAAAAATTCAAAAAAAAACTGAAAGGGAAAAAAATAAGGCCTCCCAATTCTTACCACAGGCTGTGTTCTTCACACTGACTGTATAGAAATAGGAGGTACAGTAAATGCACCCCATATATACCTCAACCGGACCCTTGCCTGGTCTGTATTGGGAATTTAGGGGACAAAAAAAAAGAAAGTTGAGTACTAATCAAATTTCAAGTTGGTATTTTGACCCATGGTTGATTGCATCTCCTACCCTCTTTCTTACCATGTCTCTCAGAAGTAATTGCTATGCATGCACTGATCATCCAACATTTTTCTATTAAACATGCTTTCCACATCTGGAAAACTAAAGGAGAATTCCTGAAGCTTGATGTCCTACTTTCTGTTCTACTACTTCTACTCTCAGTAGTCAAGTTCTCCAACAAACTTAAATCATAAATAACTAATTCATGACTTTATGAAAATAAAAACATTTTCTAAATAGATAAATATTTGATACCTTGTTCAAAAATTGTGTCCTAGTATCCCTATGTCAGCAAGCACCTCATGTCAACATTTAACCTATTGTTATTCAATAAACTTTATGATTATTTTTATTTTCCCAATATGATCATATTAAGCTATTCAGAATGTTAATGTGGCAAAAACTCAGACTGAGTATGTCTATCCCTTAGAGGATGGCACAACCCCCGGGTTCCTGTGAGTTTTTATGCCAGAACCAGCATTTTTTCTTCCACCTTTCACCCATCGTCTGCACAATTAAATTTTTTCTCCCATGAACTCTTCATATGCATCAAATACCTACTACTTCATTAAGAGTATTGATTACCAGTTACCAACAGATTGGGAGGATTACTCAGAAAAGACTTACTAAATGCCTAAATCAAGGTCTGAACTGGGAATGAGATAAGAGCAGAAAGGAGGGATAGTATTAGAGTAAAAGGCAAGATGGGGTGAATTCTAAGATGGAAATCAAGTAAGCAAAACGGTGGAGGGTCAAGTAGTCATGGGAAGAGAAGAAAACAACTAGACAGGTTCAACCATCTCCCCACTGTACAGGGAAGCTGCAACACTTTTCTAGGGGCCTCAGTAGCAGTAACTATTTAACACCATATTGGATATTTACAAATCAAGGTATAATGGGGGTCTCTGAATGAGCACTATAACAAGACAAATATTGGAATTGAGATAAATCAATAAGCAATATCCCTTTTTTAATCTGAGTTCAGAAATGAATGAGTATTCAAAAATAATGAAAATGATAAATCTCTTTATTAATTATAAAGGATAAGTTTTAAATTGTCTTAATCAGGATAGATCAGTTGGTTTGATTTCATCTACCTTTTATATAGAATATACACCAAGCATCAGATAGGTCTATAAATTAAGTCAGCCCTTGAATGATTTGTTGAGTGGAGGAGTCCAGACATAGGTACTTACTAAAAAAGGCTGACTTGAGATAAAGAGAAAAGAATGGAAGCATATTTACCCTTCTAAGTGTCAGAGAAGGTCTTTAAAGACTGAGAAAGAAGCTTTGGATTGAGTAAGAAATCTAGAACAAGACACGAGGGACTGAACATTCTGTTACCTAACATTTAACATTGCTATATCCTTTAGAGATTGCCAAAGACTGCAATCAACAATTCTACATGTGTTCCAGATTATGATTAGCATGACTGAGAAATTAGATTCTCATTAATAAAGCAGTAGCTAACTTGATCTCTGTCATCTGGTCAGTGCATGAAAGAATTAGAAGCCAAATCAGATTTCTGACACATTTTTGAAAGCAGTTTTCAGAAAATATGACAAAGAGACCTGACAAGACAGTTCCACTACAGAGCATAGACTAGGCAGACTTGGTGAGGCCATGTGAGTAAATGAAGCCTGGTGAGTATTTTTTTTTATTAAGCAAATACTTCCTACTGAGTGTTCCCCAGCAATGCAGTGAGTTGGGGATGGAATTGCAAGAAAGGCAAATAGGATTCTTCGTTACAGAGGTAGGGTGTGATACAGAAACAATTCTGTATCTTCTGGGAAAGGATGCTGCAATAGAGGGGAAATCTGTATCGCTTCACCCTTATGGGATGATACTGAGTTCTCACCCCCCCCCCAAATAACTTAAGATCAGTACCTACTGTAGTCCTAAATTGTAAGGCTTGAGATGTGAAGACTAGTGCTGTAATCTAATACAAATGAATGAAGCAATACTAAGTGTCTTTAAACTGTGATTTTGAACATGGCTGATTATAATGAAAAAAAGATCCTGCTCAGTTATTTTATTATTATTTAATTGTGCTTTTAAGGCATATATGTTTACTTATTTTGAGACTCCTAAGCAGTAGTACTTTGGTTAAAAGTACAAGGGTTACAAGGGCCACCCTAGTGGTACTAGAGAACCAAGTGTCACTGGTTGTCAGCATGCTAAGCATATGCTCCAACACTCTGAGCTATATCCCTTAAATTTTCTGTATCCATTAATTAAGTTCCTTCTTAAAAAATCTTTGAACTATCAACAAACAAACAACAACAAAAGTGCTATTGTGAAAGATTAGACTAAGTGCTTGAAAAGACTAAGAAGTGAGATATGGTAGAAGTAGAGCCAAATTCTAGAAACCCAGAAAGGGCAGTAGAATGAGTGAACAGATGACCAAGTACCTCAAGGTATAAAGAAGTGTATCATCAATTGTAGGACTCAAGTTTCCTTTGTTTAGTTTGTTAATACTCTAGATTTAGAGTCTAAACATTGGCTCTTCTGTGTGAGTATGTAGGTTTTCCCATTTTCAGCTTTGCTGGCTAGTGTTTGGAAAAAGTACCTTCTTATGTCCAGTAACAGAAACTGGTCTAAAACATTGACCATGCTTGTTCCCTTTGGCCAACTCTGTCTAGAGGTATATCATTTCCCCACAGATAAGGCTTTATTTTCTACTCACGTGATGATGTCCTTCAGGGACACTATTGCATTATTGCAATTTGCACACATTTTGCTGAGTCTCTACCTTGGACAACAGGCCAACAAGAAAGCAAGACTATTCAAGACCTGCTTCCAGCAGAAAAAGATTTGGTGTTACTTCAAACTATATTTCTCACTCTTGTCTTTTCCCTTGCCTAAAATCTACATAGGATTTATTAACAAATTTGTATGGTGTTTCTTATTCAAATATCCCACATTTAACTGGTGTATTTTATTCTGGTATCTCACATTTATCTTATTGGATTTTTATTCCCTGCAATATATATAATTTATTAAACTAAATATATATATATATATATATATTATGTGGGTGCATATAAAAATATATTCCCTAGAAATAGTCTTTATTTACTAAATAATATTTTTGTAATAGACATGGTGAAATAACAAAATGATCTTTCCAGTATAATTAGCTTCCTTCTTTTACTGCTAATAAATCAAACATATTTGGTTTTGATTTAATTTAATATTTAATATTTATTTATTTTGGTTTGGGGGTCACATTCGAGAGTGCTCAGGGCTTACTCCTAGCTGTGCCCTTGAGATCACTCCTGATGAGGCTCCAAGGACTTTTGGGAATGGAATTAAGTCCAGTTCAGTCAAGTGCAAGGCAATTGCACTAACCATTGAACAATTGAATCATTCCCTATTTTATTTTTAGTTTATTAAACAAATTAATTGAGGCTTACAATAATGTCCATCAAAATTAATTAATTTGGTAAAAGTTGACATCTGATAAACCATGAAAACAGTCACCACAAAAATGATGCTGAATATAAATATCATGCTCTCCCAATTTTCTCTCATCCATCTTCCTTCTCCTATATTACCTCTTCCCCCAAGAAATCCATCTTCTGTTAGTGTATATATAGAGGAAATATAGAGACAAGAGTAAAGATTTTATAGATTCAAATAGTTGGCTCATACAATATATAGTATTGTTTTGGCTTATTTCACTAAAAACAATTATTTTTAGAATTATTCATGTCAGTGTTGTTATCAATAATTCATTCCTTATGAATTGGGGATGATGGGAATTGGTCACATTCAGTGGTGTTTGAGAGCTACTTCCAGTTCTGTGCTTTGGTATTTATATGTTGTGGGTATTTAAGTAGCATTTGCAGCATATTAGGTGAGTTCCTAATGAATTTGTTTTTGTGGAGGTAGGAGTGGGCATATTCCACTGTGCTCAGAACTTAGTTCTGGCTCTCAATTCAGGGATGATGATTCCTGAGGGCTCAAAGAACCATATGAAGTGCCAGGAATCAGACTTGTGTGGGCAACATGCAAAGTAAACTCCTTACTCTCTGGTATCTCCTAGGTCCTGGACCTCATTTCTTTTATAGCAAAGTAGAAATTTACTATATAGATTATGTTATTGTAAAACTTCTGCTAGTTTTCTGTAAACTTATAAATAGTTGTTAGTTTGTGAAAATCACATATAAATTCATTTTGACTATTATGTATTCATTTTGGGGGGGGACACACCCATTTGATGCCCAGGGGTTACTCCTGGCTAAGCGCTCAGAAATAACCCCTGGCTTGGGGGGGACCATATGGGACGCTGGGGATCGAACCACTGTCCTTCTTTGACTAGCACTTGCAAGGCAGACACCTTACCTATAGCGCCACTTCTCTGGCCCCAGTGACTATATGTATTCTTATTGTTTATAATTAGGCATTCATTTATCATGGGTAAACAATGATAGTTACTAGATTTTATGACATATATTTGTTTAATTTAAAAATGCTCAACTATGTTTTCAAGTAGTCATACCTTTCATAATTATATTAGCAACAGTTGAGAGTTCTAGCCTTTTCAATTTCTTTCAATATTTTATAAGGTCAGTCTTTTTAGTTGTAGCCATTTTGATAGATATGAGTTGATATTTAATTTTTATTTCCTTAATGTTACTATTGTCCAGAATCCTCTTACTTTTTTTTAATCCTCTTACTTTTTATATTGAACTCTGTATATCACTTTGATAGGTGCTTTATTTAAATTTAGCTATATTTTCTTATTAATACTTAAGGAACATAATTCATATTTACAAAAAAGCACTTTGTCTGGTGTACATGTTTGTCCAGTGTCACTGTTCTTCTAGTCCTTTTGTGGTGTTTCAACTATAAATCTTTAACTTTCAATAATTTGTTATTTTATGAAATAGACACCTGGATTTATAACTCTCATTCTTTAACCTTAAGTCACAAATAACATTATTTTAAGATTTTTACCAAGTTTAGACATTTATGTAGACTTAGCTATTAAAAAAGTTATTAATAAGAAAATGTATTAATTTAAGTCAATTTTTGATATGAATTTGCAAGATTTCAGGTCTATTTCTTGAAAAAAATTTAATTTGTACATAATTTATTGTGTATCTTGCAAAATAGTAGCTCACATTTATGTGGATTTTGAGTTTTCTACTCTGGCAAATAGAACTGTTTGCCTATATTTACATCTAAAACGTAAGTATTGAGTCTTAACTAATCCTTAAATTAGCTAATTTTACATCTTTATTTTTATAAGTATGTTGGCTATTGTTTATCGTTTTATTTTCATTTTAATTCTATAATTATAGTTTCAATTTTTGTGGATTTGTGTTGCTTGATTATTTAATATGAGATCACAAGTAGTACAACATCATTAGTGATGTTGTAGTACTTGGGGACCATATAAAGTGACAGGGATAATATACAGACACGCTACATATTTGGAAAGCACTGTAAATATTGTACTATGTTTCTGGTTGTGGCTTTTCAATTTCTACCTAAAATTTTCAAGATACTGTACCATTTAATTAGAATCAAATCTATATACCAACTTTGGTCTTCTATATCCTAACAATATTGGTCTGCCACATATATTTATATATATGGTCTTTAAGATCTATTTAAATTTTATTTGCAATACTTTTAGTCAACAGTGTTTAGAAACTCTTTTGTCAAGCTTATATATTTTTTATTGCTTTTGTTGCTTTATTGGTGACATATTACTTTATTTTTCTTTATTTATTAATATGTAAAATACAATTTATTTTCACATAGTCTCTTATATCCTGCTTCTTGCTAAACTTACTATTTCTAGTATTATTTTTTGTTTTGATATTTTGCAGTATTTCCACACAGATAATTATTTTATAATATACATACTAATTTTGTCCACATATTAATATATTATTCCTCTTATAGTCCTTTCTAATTATTTCTCTTATGTTACAATGACTAGTACCTACTATATATGTTAATAGCAATGTCAAAAGTGAATATTTCTGGTCTTAGGTGGGAAATACTAGCTATAATGTCAGCTGTATAACTTTGTAGATTTTCATTTTACACTAAAGAAGTAACATTTTATTCTCAGTTTTCAAACATGTTTTTATCAAGAATTTGTTGAGTTTTGTCAAATTTAAAATGATAACTACTTTAAATTAGTGATAAATTTTTATGGTATTAAAATATTTAAAATAATTATGTATTAGAAAAATGGATAATAAAAGCAATAGGTTTGTAATCAGAAATCTAAAAAAATTAAAGAGGAAAGACAACATAGTAACAATTTTAAAGTGCATACTAAAAGTAAAAATGATATCTTAGAATTCTATATTAAACAAAAATATTTTTTGAAAAAAAGGGCAAAATGCCTACGTTAGAGAAATCTAAAGGTCTTTTTAGACCTGAAATAATTTATTTCAAACAGATTGGCTACAAGACATATAGAAAATTAAATTTACAAGTCAGTATGGAATGAAGAATGTTGAAAATGATAATTATCTGTGTATTTGTATGTGTGTGCTTAGCTATTCAAATTACTTAAGTAAAGAAATCCATAGCAAAAAAACTAAAATTGTATAGTATAATTGCAGTTGTAGATAAAAAATATCTGACAATTGAGTGTAGACCAATGGAGAAATTGATGTATGCCTATAATAAAGATTTTTACACTATAAATAAAGCAGTTTTGTATCACTAAAAGATACATTGTGATAAGTTAAGATAGTTATGGCTATGGTATAGGAATTATGTATATGAGAATCTATCACTGTATTATAAACCACAGAAAAAATTAAAATTTAATTAAATTTATAAAAAATAGAGTACAAAAAAGTTTATGTATGGTATGCTAATATTAGAACAACCATCAAAATATTACATAAAATTATAGCAAGTAAATAGATAAGACAGATGTGAAGGATTATGATAATGAATGTTACAGAATATATAAAAGCAACAGATTAGGGAAATAGAAAATATGGAGTGATGACAGATTTAAACTACATCATATCAATAACTGCATTAATCATATGTGAAATTAGTGAAGGGCTTTTATTTCTCATTTTGGGTAAAGCAGGTCACACTCTGATTCTTAATAATTAATCCATTTTATGTGTACTTTGCAACAAAAAAATCATTATCCCTATTTCCTGAAAAAAATGTAGTATAGGATACACATTCAAGCTTAAACAAAATTCTGAAGCTGTTTAATAACTGAGATTCCCTTTTGAAAATTCAAATCTGAGTTTGTTGTTTTGTTTTGTTTTCAGATCTCATATGTTCCTCCCTGCACGTGGTAGAAAGATTGGAAGAATGAAATAGAGAAAGAAGTAGGAAGGCTTCTGAGGTGTGAGCCCAAAGTGAGAAGCAGTCTCTGGTTGTACCTTTCTACACCCTGGCACAGTAGAAATATGCCCATACCCATGCCTAAATATTTTCATTTGCTTTGCCCTCTGTGCTTCTGTGTCCTTGCACTTTCACTACACAGAGAATACTGTCAGTCAACATTTTCTCATATCTTACTAATGAAACTACACTTTCACACATATCCTATGTTATCTAGAGGAGTAGAGCATCTTCCTAACGTGCTCGAAAATTCTCCTGCACATTCTACCTATTTATTTGCACATTACTGGGCTGAGTATTCCTTAAAAGTGGCTGTTTAACACTACTCTGTATTTCCACAGAGGAATTTTGCTTAAGGCCTGGTTCATAGATCATTATTCTTGCTTAATAATCTAAGCCTATGACAGTGCTGGTGTTTGGGGGAGCTTCCAAAATGGTGTGTCTTCCCCCCCCCCCCATTGTGCTGCCTCTGCAGAAGCTGATATCATCCATGACTGTGGCTTTTTTGCCTCTAGGAACTAGGCTGTTTTAATCATTCATTGACTGCCTCTTTCCTCTAACCTTCTCTATAACCCCAGGGGTGTGGGATGCACCTGGTTTCATGATCTTCAATCTTGAATGGCAGTCAGTGTTCTGCCAGAGTTGGCTTCTCATATCCTTGACTTTATCTTAATAAATAATCCAACACATTTAGCAGAAATCTTGAATCTTTGTTTAGGGATTAAGACTGGAGCTATAATTAAACTGCATTGAGCACTGGTAATCCTAAAGGGCTGAAGCAATCCTGATAGCATGATGGGGACAAAGCAGTTAGTGCGCTGACTCAACTGCAGATGTTATTAAAGCAGTTTTCTGTGTTTAATGCAAAACATACAAGAGGAGATCAATGTGCATGTAAATATATGTTCACAAAGTTCACTCTAGTGTGCATGAGTGCATGCAAATACACATATTTGCACACTCCAAATGCAAAAACTCATGCAGTTATGATTGCAAAACAATACATGTTCATCTATGATTTCCCACACAGTGCACATAAAACATATTTATGTATTTGTAAGTCCAGTTAGGAAGCTTTATAAATACATATTGAGATGTATCTATATGTACATGCACATAAGACCAGCTCCCTCAACTTTTAATAATATAGATATTCAGACAGTGGTATGACATCTGGTTCAGGGTATAATGCTAAGGATGGGAGTGTCTGCATTCAGTAAGCTATTTGAAAGCAGCAGCTTTGGCTTTAACATAGATTTTTTTCCCTGCACTTATGCATTGTGGTTTTTTTTTCTTTATCTCCTGGATAGCTCTGAAAAGTTTTCCTTGGCTGTCTGATGATGCTAGAAATTACTTGGAAATCCTATTTGAGCCTGATCAATTCCACTTCCTTTGCCTCAGGAACTGGGATGCCACTAAGAGCACTGAAACATATCAACCACCTGCCCACAGTCTGCCATGAGGTCATTGTCCCAACCACTAGTAGCCTTGCTATTTATTCCATTTATTTATTCATTCTCCTAACATACATTTACTTGGCTCCTGCTAAGTGTCCAACACAATGATTTCTATGTAAGTACATATAAGGTATATTTCTGACTTTCAAAAATTTGTGGGAGGAAATACAATGCCTACATACAACTGTTATTTATTTAACAGTATCACAGCTGTTAATAATCTTAAGATTTCAAATGAGCATGTAATGAAGGTCTTCTTTACTATTTTAAAAGATAAGAAGAAGCTATAGCTATTAAGGCATTTGCATTGCCAATCTGGGTATGATCCCTTATCCCCCATATGTTCTTCCAAGTTGAGGTAAGGCCTATCAGGAGTAAATCTTGAGTGTGGATCCAGGTATATCCCCTGAACACTACCAGGTATGGCTCAAAGAAATAAATAAATATGAATAAAAATTAAGAAAAATAATAAACTCAGAACTCAGCACAGAACTTAGTTGTGGCTCATTTTATTTTGCTATGCTAGATTAAGAATACACACGGGGGGTGGTGGAGAAATAGTATGGAGGTAAGGCATTTGCCTTGCATGCAGAAGGATGGTGGTTCAAATTCCAGCATCCCATATGGTCCCCCGCACCAGGAGTGATTTCTGAGAGTAGAGCCAGAGTAACCCCTGTGCACTGCCGGGTGTGACCCCGCTCCGCAAAAAAGTACACACTGAGGGTGTGTGCAGGAACAACAGCATAGAGGGTAGGGTTTTTGTCTTTCATATAGCTATCCCAGAGTCAAGCACTGACATCACATACTATCCTCCAAGCATCACCAGGAATGACAACCTGAGCACAGAACCAGGAGTAACCACTGAGCACTAACAAGTGTGTCCTAAAAATAAAACAAAACAAAAGGAGTACACTTTGGGTATAAGAAAAATGCACACATGACTAGTGGAGGAACCCATGTACAGATTCTTTTCTTTATCCTTCCCAAGACTGAACACAAGTACATACTCTTCCCAGAGCAACAAAGTTGTAGCATTGCTTTAAAATACTAATGGAACTAGGAGTTCCATTGGTGCCAAGATTATTTTGAAGACTCTCCAAACTATGCATATACACAGCCCAACTCCAAATGCCAATCTCCAAGAAGAAAAATGTGACTTAGCACAAGCACAATCTCAGGCAGCATATTTCATTTTTGCCATTTCGGTAAAGTACTATCTGAGGTTAAAATTTAGTTATCAGCCATGGCACAAACACCCAACAGGGTCCAACCTTGAAGACAGTTATTTCTAATGTTAGCAGCATCAAGTCTTATTTACCCAGTTTCTTTTGCATAGAGAGGAAGGGAAAGTGAGGGAGAGAAGAAGTAGCTGCAGAAGAAAGAAGGTTAATGGAGCAGGGGCTCTTGAATTGGAGCTTGAAAGCTGATTAAAATATGAACAGTCAGTCTTTAGGCAGAACAGCAAAGGGAGAAAGAAGGGTAGGGAAGGGGAAGACAAGCTTCCTGATATAGTCAGCAAGTATTAATATGGTATCTGCAATAAGACAGAAACTCTCATGGAGAATGTCCTTTAGATCTGGTTATGAGTTACAAAATAAAGAAAACAACCCAAAAGTTTCAGTATCTGGATAAAAGGATAGAAAGGTATAATTTGTTTTTTAAATTACTACTACTGTAGTTTCAATAAAATGATTGAAGTAATGTTAAGATTTATGCATTTGGTGTTGTGCAAAGGAGGTTCTTGAGATGCTGATATGTAAGAACATGGCTGTGAAAATGGGTCAGAGGAAAATTAGTGTTCAGAAATGATGTGTGTGGGACTCAAGTGTCGATAAAGAGCCTGGTGGCTCACACACACAAAAGTTTACACCAAATTTATTGTGCCTAGGCTGGGAAAATCATTGTGGATGTACCATTGATTTGTTTGTTTTCTTGCCAAAAATAAGATTCTACTTATCAGGGCTAGTTTCATATATTTTTATTGAAAATTATTCTGTATTTTTATATATGAAGTTATCAAATGTGATCATTAAATATGGTCAATAGTGTTTATAATGGTTGGGATGGTATTTCTCCAAATATCTTTGATACTTTTTTTTCTCTGACTCACTATATTTGTGAATCCTGATGCTGCTGCTTCTAAACTTACTTTCAAGCTGCCTATATCTTGCCACTTGCATTGCTTTCACTGGAGTCAGGGTCAGCAGAATCTCCTGACTTTCATATAGCAGCCAGAATTTTTCCTTTAAAATGCAAATTGGAATGTATCTCCAGTCTAAAGCCTCACATATACTTAGCAAAGTTACCTATTGCTCCAGAGATTTTATCTAGCTCCCTATTCCAGATATAGTCTCTATGCTAGTTACTAGATGATTCACACCCTGCCAGATTACACCAAACTTATTCTTTTCCCTGAACATTTACATTAGCCATTTCCTTGTATGAAACTTTATTTATTCTATTATCTCCTTGTGGTGACAGGTCTCTGCTAAGAAGCAATCACTTCTCAGAGTGGCTTTTTCACCTAGGGTAGCTTCACCTTCAATGGAACTACAACTACATACCACTATTTAGGTTTATTTTTCTGAGTTATATTTGGTTATCTATTGCCCATTAATTGCAGTGAAAAGTCCCTGATGTCGGCTCCTGGCCTTGCTGGTTCATTGAACATTTAAAAATATGCCACTACTATCTGTAAAATGAGTGAATTGGCATTGATGAATATTCTAACTCAGCTGGTAAGACTGGGAAAATAGACTAGGCTCTATTTTAAATGTGTTTTGGGCGAGATTATACTCAAACTACCTCATCAAGGGTAGAGGAGTAAGGTACCATAGTAAATGGACCTCAGCAGTAGGTGGACAAGGGGCCAGTGAGCCCTGTTGTTTTTTATTTTTTTTATTTTATTTTTTTTTTGTCCCCAGATTCACCATTCAAACCCGGCAAGGGTCTGGGTTGAGGTGTATATGGGGTGCATTTACTGTACCTCCTCCTTCTATACAGTCAGTGTAAAGAACACAGCCTGTGATAAGAATTGGGAGGTCTT
>PVKC010040369.1:0-12371 GCA_004027635.1 Crocidura indochinensis | reverse complement strand
ATAAATAAATAAATAAATAAATAAATAAAATGTTTGCCTCATATTCCTTTGATTTTTTTTTTTTTTTGGATTTTTGGCCACACCCTGTGACACTCAGGGGTTGCTCCTGGCTATGCACTAAGAAACCACTCCTGGCTTGGGGGACCATATGGGACGCTGGCAGATCAAACCACAGTCCATCTTAGGCTAGTCCGGGCAAGGCAGCTATCTTACCGCTTACAGCACTTTCAGGTCCCTCCTTTGATTTTTTTAAACAATACTCTTTTTTTTTGGGGGGGGGTCACATCCGGCAGCGCTCAGGGGTTACTCCTGGCTCCATGCTCAGAAATTGCTCCTGGCAGGCACGAGGGACCATATGGGGCACCGGGATTTGAACAGATGACTTTTTGCATGAAAGGTCTTACCTCCATGCTATCTCCCAGACCCCAATAATACTCTTATTCATGTTTTTAAGACATCTAAATTATCAAAACAGTTAAAGAGAATTCGCTTGAAGGATAGGACACTAGTAACTAGCCTCACTACTCAATGTTACTTACAGCCCCACTGTAGGTTATAGCATACAACATTGTAACATTAGCGTTTTGTGTTCTGAAATAAGATGCCAGCCAAAGATGATCTAATACCACAAATTTGGCTATTTTATAATTTACAGAGATCAAACCCATATATAAGCTCAGGGAGTGAAATATACCTCTCTTTCCAAGAGAGTAATACAGTGGGATTGGTAAGAAATAAAAAGTCAAGACTGAAAAGGTTGTCCAGAGATTAAGGTACTTGCTTGTTTTACTGGTAGTAAACTTGGTTCAAACTCTAGCACTGCATATAGTCCCTCGGCCCTACCAGGAGTAATCTCTTAAGCACTGAGCTAGGAGTGAGCCCTGAACACTTTTGGGTGTGGTTAAAAAAAAAAGAGTAAGAAAAAAATTAAGAAGACCAAGGGAAGTGTGAGACCCCAGCAGAGTCCATTCATTCAAATGAGTAATAAATTATAATTATGTGAGATTTCATGCAGTTTTCATTGACACTAGAGCCAGGAAAGAAGTTGAAAGCTCTATGTGAAACTCTGTTTGATGGCTACAATTATTACTGTTACTTACACTGATTGGATCCAGAATTTTAACTGCAGCCAAACTCCCATCTCTCTTGTTAGTGACCTTGTAGACCTTGCCATAGGTGCCTTTTCCTATGGTCTCTATAATTTCCCAGGTATCAGTAGGATCTGGAAGTGATTCAAGTCTGAGCATCGTGGGGTTATAATGAAACAATCCATATAAGTACTTCCTGGTGGGAAGAAAAAGGTTGTTATGTGCAATAGATCACAGGATTGGAGGTTGTGGGCTTTGAAGCAAATACATATATTTCTTGGCAAGGAACTTTGTGACATTTTCTTTTTCACTGCATTTCCTACCCTATTTGATGTAGATTAAAACAAATTGATTTGAGAACTGGCAAGATAGTATAACAGGTAAAAAATTGCCTTGAATGCAACTGGCCTAGGTTCCATCCCCTGCAACCCACAGGGTTCTCTGAATACTTCTAGGAGTAAGACCTGAACACTGCTTAGTATGGCCCAAGAATGAAAAAAAAAACTAACAAACAACAAACAAATTGATTTGCAGCCTTCCTATGAAATGGGTACAGGAAGTAGAGAGATGGTGCAATGTGAATTTGAACATATTCAAAAGCATGCTTCTAAAAAGGAAGATTAAATTCACTGTCATTCGAAATAAGAGAGGTCAAAGAAGAGACCCAGTTGCCATTCTAAGCTGCTGAGTGTTGCTGGAATTGGTACTGAAAGGAGCTAAAAGCCACACGTCTAAGAAATTAGCTACATTCTCGGGGCTAGAGAAATAGCATGGAGGTAAGGCATTTGCTTTGCATGCAGAAGGATGGTGGTTCGAATCCCGGCATCCCATATGGTCCCCCAAGCCTGCCAGGAGCGACTTCTGAGCAGAGAGCCAGGAATAACCCCTGAGTGCTACTGGGTATGACCCAAAAACCAAATAAAAAGTTATTAGCCAGATTCTTATAGCCTCGACCAAGGATTCCTAATGGTCTCTGGAAAGTAGTCTCTAAAATTAGTGCACAAATGGACTGTTCAAGCCTAAATTCTACTGGCACCCAGGACTTGATCAGTCAAATCCAGACCCAGAAAGCAATAGGCTAGTGCAAGTCTCACACATAGTAGGTAACCAGAAGTTGCAGCTACATTATGCTTCATCAATAATCTATTTTATAAGAATACACAGCTTTTTGCAGCCTTAGTTTTAACTAAGCCTTCATTTCTTTGTAATAATCACTATATTTAAGTACTGTGGTTACAAAATTGTTCATATTTGAGTTTCGGTTACCAGTCCACTTTTCCTGCCTTCAATGTCTCAAACTCAATTTACCTGGGGGCTGCAGGAGGCAAAGTCGGGATGATCCTTGAGTGCAAAGTCATTAGTAAGCCTTGAACATTGGGGGGTGTGACCCAAACAACTAAAACAAAACAAAACAAAAAAAGATTCCTCTAGGGCAGAGCCAAAATATGTTGTACGGAGGGTCAGAAACAGGCCGCAAGTTTGAGACCCCTGCCTAACCCTTTCTGTCTCTGCAGCAGGCATTTTGCTTCTCTCCCTCTCTCTTTCTCACAGAAGACCCTTCTCTATCCTAATTGCACTCACCGCTCTTTGTGACCTCCTGGCCTTCATCTCTATTGTCTCTGGATATTAACTGCAGCACTGTATATGGTCCCCCAAGCACTGCTAAGAGTTCCTTAAACACAGCCTTTAAGAATCATTGATTGTGGTCCCAAAACAGAAAAAACATTTTATAAATACACAAAATGCTACTTAGAATGCTGATGGCTCAGCTGAGTAGAGCCACCCAACCTTTTGTGTGTCAGGTAAAGATCCAGAGTTGGACCTTGGTTGGGTTAGCAACACAAGCCTCATAAGATGAGAACCCCTCAGAATTGGGCAAATTTGGATTTAGAAAAGAGGTTATTAACCTTTAATTCAAGGACATGAGCTGGCCCACGACAAAAAACCACTGATTTAGATAGGGTATTTTATTTTTAGCTTTTGGGCCACACCCAGTGGCAGTCGGTTTTTACTCCTGACTCTGTGCTCAGAAATCACTCCTGACAGATTTGGGAGACCATACGGGATGCTAAACATCAAACCCAGGTCTGTTACGTGCAAGGCAAATGCTCTACCCACTGTGCTATTGCTCTGGCCTGAGAAAGGGTCTTTAAAGGGATTATAATGTCCTAGAATGCCTAATGTGATGGGATTGGTGTCCTAAGAGAATGAAACTAGGATCCAGTACACAAACTTTGGAGAGAATTTGGGAGGAAACAGTCCTGTCATTCTCAATCTCAGGCTTCCAGTCTGATCGGTGAGGATATGCTTTTCTCTTGTTTAATTTGTCCAGTCTACAGTACTTTGTTAGTATAGACTGAGCCAATAAGTAAATTCTTTTTTTGTTTGTTTTGTTTTTGTTTTTGGGTCACATCCAGTGACACTCAGGGGTTACTCCTGGCTATGTGCTCAGAAGTGGCTCCTGGCTTGGGGGACCATATGGGAAACTGGGGGATCGAACCGCGGTCCGTTCCTAGGCTAGCACAGGCAAGGCAGGCACCTTACCTCCAGCGCCACTGCCCGGCCCCAATAAGTAAATTCTTATGTCACCAGTGAGAACATTGAAGTTCAGGTTGGTACAGGTACAGTGCAGGAATGGGAATTCAAGCCACTAAACTAATCCCAATCTCAGGGACAGCCATAGAGTGAAGGGAGTTGGCTTATAAACTCTCAGACCATCTACACCAAAAATTGACAAGCTCTGTGGAGAAATAGTCCCACTTAAATAAAAGCTAAACCCCCATCCTAGATAGAGATGACCAGTCAGTTCGCTCTCTAAAACAAGAACCACTTATAAAGAGGGATTGTCTACAGCCACCACCAGTGATAGGCAAACAGAAGCAAGGCAGACAACTGGACCCTATGCCCCCCATCCTGCCAACCTGTCCAGCAGAGCACACACAAACAAGGTTAAATACAGGAAAAACAGAACTGGCATCTGATGAATGGGTTTACCAGTCTTTCTTCCATACAAAACTCCATAAAATACAAAACTCTCCAAATTATCTGACAATTAGCTAAGTAGTCAACATCTGCCTACACTTACAAAGGAGGTAATAACATGGTCTGAGGAGGCAGCAGAGTGAGATGGGGGCAACCCCTCTACATTGAAAAGTTGTGATTGATCATAATAGTAAGCTTGAGAGTAGATAGCATTTCTGCCCTATTGGATTTCTGCCTCAAGGACCTGAGAGCTCACCGAATTGACCAGAGAATGGCCAGGAGCACCAGGAGCAGTGCAGAGAGAACAGAAGTTGGGACTTCAGGAGCTTCCCCAAGCCTAATAAGTCCCCCAGAAGGGCCTCTATCATTCATTTGGGCATAATATTAAAGGATTGCTAGAAAAGTCAGGCCACACAGACTATCCCATCAAAAGACAAATAGAAGACTAGCAGTCTTGCAGAGTTACATAAAGGCACCTCTCAGCACATGCAGAATGGGCTCTGAGACTACAAACTGGCTCAGAAACTCCATGGGTCTATTTGTTTCTGTGTGTGGTTACATGCAAGGGAGAACATACTGGACACTGCCTATGTATATAAGTCTTGCTATCTAAAGATTTTTATCAAAGCCAAAACTATCTTAGGGGAGATGCTACTGTTCTCCCATTCCTGTGCTACTCAAAATCATTATGAGGAATAGCCACATCAGTAGAGAAGAGGACCTCATCTAGTAAAGAGATCTCCAATCATAGTTATAAAACTAGCTCTGGGAGCTGGAGGGATATCACAGTAGGTAGGGTGTTTGCCTTGCATGCAGCTGACCCAGGGTCTATTCTGGGCATCCCATATAATCCCCTGAGCCTACTAGCAGTGATTTCTGAACCTAGAGCCAGGAGTGTTGCTGAGTGTGGCCCCAAAACAAAACAACAATCTACCTCTAGAATTAAAAAAATAGTTCCCTATAGTGGCCTATTCATCAGAATTAGTCAAGTATCTAGAAAATACCAAACTTTACCATCAGGAAGACAGTTGATATATACATACATATAGATTTAGAGACTTTACCCTTCTTAAACACTGCAAAGTTAAGAACATCAATTGGGCTGGTTCAGAGAGATTATTAAATAACAGGGAAGGCACTTGCCTTGCATACAACTGACCCAGGTTCAATTCCCAGCATCATATAGGATTCCCCAAGCCTTACCAGTAATGAACTATGAGCACAGAGTGAGGTATAAGTCCTGAGAACTGCCCCCAAATCAAATCAAGACACAGCCCCCAAACCAAAAAACAATTAACTGGAGCCAGAGAGAACAGGGTAAGGTTATATGCAGCTAACCCCAAACCCAGGTTTATAGGCCTTCAATTCCCAAGCATAAAACCAGAAATAGCTTCTTAACACCACTAAGCTCCTCAAACCTTCACACCTTATTCCAAATGAATAAAAGTTTAAAAAAATTCAAGAACAAGCGTCTTGTTCTTGTTTAGTTTAGCTGCTAGAAGGCAAAACCTTACAGGACAAAGGCTGTCAGTATTCCTCTGTCCATAACCACCAAGGACTGGAACTGTGCTGGTGATAAAAGCAAGAGTAGGTATTGGACCAGATAACTCAGAACAGCTCAGCTTCTGATCCCTCTTACACACCCAGGAAATGGGGTCTATCTTATGCATCATGTTGGAGTGAAGAGTCTCACAGAAGCCTGTAAATTAATAGTCAGCCCATCTCTATCCGATCATGGTCTCGAGTCTAAAGAATTATGATTTTAAATACCAGCATCAGAATGTCTTCAAAAATAAGCCAAGATATATTCATGTTTAGACCAACATTACACAATTAGTATTTAAGCTCCATAAATTTGTAGATCACAAAAAGCAAGTCAGATATTACTTGATATAACTAGATTACTTCCTGATGTAACTAGATTCCACTACATCAAAAAAGGTATTGCCAAGAAAATTAAATCTGATCAAGCTATCAGTTTGCCAATATATAGGAATAATAACAATAAGGAGGGAATTAAAGTAGGTGAGGTGCTTGTCTTGCAGGCACTGGGTTCGATCCCCGAGACCACATATGGTTCCCTAAACATTGCCTAGCATAATCCTGAACATAAATTACTAAGTGCATGATTAAGTGTAGCCAAAAAGCCAAAAAAAATTTTTTAGATCAAATAAAGTATAAATTTAAAGGTAATACATACCATGGGTATATATTAAACTCCAGATTCTTAGGTTTTTGTTTTTGTTTTTATCAGAAAATTTCCAAGACAAATTATTTAATTGCTTAAAAATAAATTATAAATAAAATGAAAGGAAAGTCCCAGGAATAAAAGATATTTCATATGCATATCAAATGTGAAATTGTAGTCTATAGTCACAAAAGCAAACTAAAAGATCATCAGATGACTAGAATAGTAGCTAGTTATTTGATGATATTAGAAAACATTATTCATTATATCTTATTGTGGTCTTTTATTTATGGCTATAAATAAACATAAAGATACTTATGTTTAGGGGCCGGGTGGTGGCGCTGGAGATAAGGTGCCTGCGCTAACCTAGGACGGACCGCGGTTCAATCCCCTGGTTCCCCATATGGTCCCCCGTGCCTGCCAGGAGCGACTTCTGAGCGAATAGCCAGGAGTAACCCCTGAGCGTCACCGGGTGTGGTTCAAAATAAAAAAAAAAAAAGATACTTACGTTTAACAATGCACAATGAAATACTTATAGATCTAGTAATATAATATCAAAAAATGTGAAAAGGCAAATATAGACATACATGAAACAAGATTCATGACATTGAGGACACTGTGGACTTTCATCATGATATTGTTGAACTTTGTGTGCTTTTTAAATTTTTATAATTAAAAATGTGAGACAGTGCAGTCTGGTATTCTTACACATGACCATCTCCACCAACTTAAAGTTTCTCCAACACCAGCTTGCATAATCCACTAAAAAGACTCCAAGTTATCATGGGATAACTCATTTTAGTGCTGAAAAAGGAAAACCAGCAATATAAGACTAGTTTTTCTTAAAAAAAAAAAAAAACAAACAACCAAACAAAAAACACTTAGGCATTTGATTGTAAAAGATCACACTTTTTTTTTGTCACAAAGTCACCTTCCCACTCCACCTCAAGCTGACAGAGGCACAGTCAGCCCCCTCTGTGGCTCAGGTCCCAGTCCAGACTGCTGCTAAAAGCAGAGCTGTAGTTAGGAGAAACTAATGAACCGCTGAACGGCACAGGAAAATCAATAGGCAGAAGGTAAGTGACCTTCTTCTGCCCGCCCAACTGTTCTTCCTTCCTAAAGGAAGAAAGGAGAAGGAGCATTAATACAGACATACTGAGATGAACAAAAATACTTATCACCACCTAGATATGCAGTGGTTTTTACCTAGTCCCAGGAAAGGCATCTGTCCAGTGGCATAAAGCTAATACTGCCCATCGCTAACCTGAAGAGTCACATCAAAGAAACGTGTGCTATTTAGCTGGATGGGTAGCCCTTAAGTAGCCAGAAAAATGCCTAGAAAGAAAATAAAGACTAGTCCAAGATGAGCCATAAATCTAAAAATAAATAAAATTTGTGGAATAAATTTCATACAGTGCCCTTAAAACTGATGTGTTTAGTGAAGAAGAATGAAAAATAAAAGGTAATCTAAGGGAGAAAGTTGCTCATGATAAATTTCCTGCTCATTCGCCTGTGACTTCTCAAACTGTCTAAAAGCTGATATCCCACATGGGGTCAAGAGCAAATAGGTGAGCTCATTTCTTCTAGAGTTGAAGTGAGCACTAAATATTTTGAACTGCGGCCATTTCCCTGTGTCCTGGGGCTCTTTCCTTATCCATTCCCTGTAACTTCTTTTGATTAATTAAACAAACAAACAAAAAAATACCTATTAGTTCCAAGATGATTCCATACCATCCCTCTTTCTTCCCACTATCAGCCATAAATTAAATTTATTCCTTAAATGTATTATATATGCTTTTAGTAAGTTGCTATTAAATGTCAATGTATACAAGCTGGAGGCACTAGAACAATTGGGGAAATGGCAGTAGCCACGGGTGCAATTGGGGGCAATATTTATTCACTTAAAGAAAGTAGATCTGGGGCCAGCGTGGTGGTGCTAGACATAAGGTGCCTGGCTTGCCTGCACTAGCCTAGGACGAACCTACATTAGATCCCCTGGCATCCCATATGGTCCCCCAAGCCAGGCGAGATTTCTGAGTTCATAGCCAGGAGTAACCTGTGAGCGTCACCGGGTGTGCCCCCCCCAAAAAAATGTAGATCTGTCGTGGCTGCTGAATAATTTTCTTTCTGAAAAGGTGCAGTAAATCAAATAAGTTTGGGGATCTCTGCCCTTGACTATTTTTACAATAGAGACAGAAAATATAAAAAATAAAACTTTAGTTCTATGTTTAAGGTTTTAAACTTGTTGGAAAATTTATAGGATTTCTGGGGTTTGTAGGCAGATTGAACCAAATTTTCCACTTTTCCTAAATCCAAATGAATAAACAATGTTAATAACAAAAGTTTTAAATCCAACAAGCAAAACAAAAATACACTCAGTAATGAAGCAAATGAAAAAACATAGAGTCACCATGTCTATAGCAAGCTACCTTTGTAGATTCACTCTGTTCTTGAAAGAGAAGTAAACTAAATCTTGAAAAGTTAGGCAGCTGAAAGCTGGCAATCTCAATAGAAGAGGAAGACGCCAAGAAAACGCCAAGTCCCTGCCCTGCTAAAGACACATAGTTGCACCCATCACCTACAATCACTATGCCCTGCTTCATCACTCCTCCAAAAAAAAAAAAAAATGTCATGGTGATATCAAACCAAATACTGGCATACCTGCAGAGACCCAATCTGACCAAACTTCAGGTATGCCAGTATCTGGTCTGATATCACCATGACTTTTTTTTGAGTGAGTAGTGTGGGACATTCCCCACCATTTTTGTACTTCTGGAATACCTGCATCCCACAAAAGTCACAGTATCAGCAGTAGCACTTGAAACACCTGGACTGCATGGCCTCACAACAACCCTATTTTTGTTTAATTCTGTTATATTTGTACCTGATATAATTATTATAAACACTATTGTATTTAAAATATAAATATTACATATGATTATTAATTGAAGATATAACTACATTATAAAATTTTGTTGTTGTTGTTTTTGGGGTCACACCCAGCAGCGCTCAGGGGCTACTCCTGGCTCTACACTCAGAAATCGCCCCCGGCAGGCTCAGGGAACTATATGGGATGCCGGGATTTGAACCACAATCCTTCTGCATGCAAGGCAAATGTCCTACCGCTGTGCTATCTCTCCAGCCCATTATAAAATATTTAGTAGAGAAAATGTAAATGTATTTATATCATGAATATAAGATGCAAATAAGATACTATAGAAAATGTGTAAATATATTTGCTATATTAAAAATGCACCATCTCATGCCATTATTTGTAGAAAGTAGCATTCAGGTAAAGTAGAAGATGCTAGCACTCCTATTCTTGACACAAATCTGGTTTTGGAGACAGTGAAAGGACAAAATCATCGGCAACATCATAACAATGTTCCTTATTTACAAAAATAGTCAGAAAAGGTAATTTAGTGTAAGATAATAAGTCCAGACTCATTCACGTGTGTGTGTGTGTGTGTGTGTGTGTGTGTGTGTGTGTGTGTGTGTGTGCATTTGGACCACATTTAGCTTTGCTCAGAGATCATTTTTGGCTTCCTCTCGGGACCTTGTGGGGGTGCTGAGGATCAAACCCAGTTTGACCAGTTGAGAGAAGAGCCTTTTACATTCTCAGGATTCTCAATTACATTATTAAGGATTTTTTTTCAAAATCTTATGCACTGATTACTCAGGAAGGAGTTGGGCTTGTTCATGAAGAGATTCTGACACACTGGTGATTGGTATGGTGTTGGAACTATGCCCATAAGAATCACTTATGTATTAAATATTATAAATGAAAAAAATAAAAAATAAATTTAAATGAATAAATACCAGGATGTAAAAGAAATAACCAGACTATTCTAATACAAGTTCAAAAACAAAATAAACAAGAAAAAATGCCTTTGAAATGGGGATGACCTAGAATAGCTCTTTAAACAATATTTCATTATAAAAAAAACGAAGTCAATGTTCATCAACTATGGATGGCCCTAAGATCTAATGCTCATACATCAGGGGTGGGCAAAAGAAAAAAAAAGAAGAGTGTCATACACATAATATTTTATGCACACACACCAAAACAAAATAAAAGTAAATGAAACAGAACAAAGCCTCAGATTTCTCTCCATAGCAACACTCAATGTCAGAAAATATGTAATCTATTTGACAAACTCTGAAGGAGATGTGAGAAAACGTTTATATTTAAATTGTTATTCAAGTATAAAGACACAACATACATTTTAAGATACATTAATGGGAATAAAGTGAAAGAAGATTATAAAGAAATAAATTTAGAAAAATTATATAGTTCTAAGGGTTATTTACACATTCAATAATACTTGAATAGTTACTATGTATTTGAAGCAATCTCTACACTGTTAGAGCATGGCTTAAATCTATAATGTGCTTACATGTACTAAAATTTTTTCAGCACCAAAATATAATGTCAAATTATTAAAATATAAATCTCTAGAGGAAGTTAACAAAGCACAACAATAGTAACATTTTCAGCTATGACAGAATATAAAATATGTTTAATATAATCAATAAGATCAAAACAATAAATATTTATCATTAATATTAATATAAAACTTCTTTTCAAGTAATGGTAGGGTACTTGATTTTAAAAGTAAAGAATTTATTAATTCCCAAGACAATGTCTCAAATTGTCCTGGTAGTGTAGAATAGATATAATATTCTCTGGTCACACTACAATAAAATTCAGTATTAATAGTTTTACTAAGCATTAATTTTATACTAAGATATTAAACTTTAATATTAAGATATTTCAGATTTTAATGCAGAGGAAAAAATAAAAACTTAAATTAGATTATAAAAGGTTAATATTTAAACAAAAATCTTAGCAAGCTGGGCTCAATGTAAAACTTTATAACATTAAATATTTTATCAAAAGTTAATAAAGATAAATTTATTAAAATTCTACTGCAGGAGCTAGAAGCAGCTTAATAAAATAAAATGAATTGTAAGTTCAAATAAAAGCAGAAAATGATGAATGAATAAACAGTAAAATATAATTAAATGAAAGGTATAGTTAATTCTGGAAAAAGATAATAAAACAAATAATTATAAAACAGTTTAGTGAAGAAAAATAAGGAAAAGAAAGGTTTAGAAGAGGAGAGTTGGGAGACAGTACAGAGGTTAAGGTCTTTCTTTACACATAGGTGGTCCTAGCATTTGACCCCCTAGCATTATACATTGTCCCTCACAACCATATGTGATCTTAGACCAGGAGTGATCCCTGAGCACAATTCCATAAATATGCTCCAAGCACTGCCATGTAAATATAGCTCTCAAAAAATAAAAATGAGAAACAGCAAAGCATTGCCTATATAATAATTTTTTTAATTGAGAACTACTTTGAAGATAAATTGCAAATATTTTATAATATACATAAAATTGCAAAATGGGGCCTAAATAAATATAAATTATCCAAAACGTCCCTGAGACAAAATATAACCTAAGTAGACAGACAATAATGCAAAAAAATTTGAATATTAAAAGAGCTAGCTCTCCCAAAGTCAGGTTCAGATCATTCCTAAAGACTTTCAAAGAAAAGATTGTTCTAACCTAGTTCATATTTCTTGTGCCATAGATGGAAACAGAAAGAAATTTTATATTTTTTATAATAATAATGCAACATACTCTTGACAAAATTTATCAGTAGCAGAAGAAAAAAATTTTATCAAAATTCATTTGCGGGAGCTGGGAGGTGGCGCAGGAGGTAAGGTGCCTGCTGCCTTGCCTAGGACGGACCACGGTTCGATCCCCCGGTTCCCATATGGTCCCCCGTGCCTGCCAGGAGCGACTTCTGAGCGCATAGCCAGGAGTAACCCCTGAGCATCACTGGGTGTGGCCAAAAAAAAACCAAAAAAATTAATTTGCATAATATATAAGATAAAAATAAATCAATAGAATTTAGCAAAAATATTAGACATTAGGAAATATATGAATCTGATTTTTCTATATTCTAGTAAAGCATAAAATAAGATAGATTAATGAATAAAGTTGATCAATTTAAATATTCTTAAAAATGTTTAACCTTGGGGTTGGGCGGTGGTGCTGGAGGTAAGGTGCTAACCTAGGACGGACCACGGTTCGATCCCCCA
>PVKC010040368.1:0-12356 GCA_004027635.1 Crocidura indochinensis | reverse complement strand
GGCATTGACTCACACATCTTTGACCGCATCTTCTTTTTTTCTACTAGTTTAAGAGATATGATTCACATCTTGGAATACAAATCAATAGAGCAGTGCCTAGCAAATGTGCCATGGTACACAGTAGGTGGTCAGAAAACTGAGTTGTGTGATGTCACCTTTTTTCATTTTCTCTTTAGGACAGAGAGGTGATCTAATTTTTGTCAGCAGAGCATTACGTGTGTGATTCAAATGCCTGTACACATAGTGCTTTTACAGTCTTGCATGGTCCATAAAAGGATGTAAGGATGCTTTTTCAGAGTACTTGTTCAAGCTTACAAAAGCCCTTTGTGGGTCACTCCTTGAGTATATTCTATCATCCTCTAAGCCATTAAATCAATCTATTTTAATTGGATAATGATTCCCATTTTTGAATCTGCGGAAAATCTGTCCCCACCTCCATCTGTATCTCCAGCGGCAGATTTCCAATGTCCTGACAGCAGTAGAGTTTTTTGTCCCCTGCCGCCCTGCAGCCACCAAGGACCAAAGACCAATTTGTGATAATGAATTTAATATGTTTAGTCTGAGCCTTCAAGTTCCAGGCCAGGGAGAGAGGGCCTCTCTTAGGGTTACTTTCCATCAAGGGAATCAAAGAAGCATGTCGACAACTGCAGCCTGTGTGTGTAAACCCTGCCCGTGCCAATCATTTTCCAAGTCCAGCCAGCTTCCTAACTACTTTCTGGGCTGTCCCAAGACCTTTTTTTGGCAACAGCTTATCATGCCTCTGGCTCCTAGAATATAGGCAAGACCATTCTCAAGCATGCAATGAAACTCTTGGAAGAGGGAGATGTTGATTTTACATTTCAAAGTTCAGCCTTGTAGTGACAAACAATCATTTTATGATTTATCATTATCATTGTTTATCTGAGAACTTTTTTTTTATGAGTTCATGATATCTCAGTTTAAAATAGAGCCTGCCAATTCTGTTTTCAAAGGAAGAAAAAGGCAAATTTTAAGAGCTTTAATTGATGATCTGGTCCAGTATCATGCCCCTAAAAATAGACTAATTGGACCTAATTAGACTTCCAGATCCCAGTACATTAAGTGAATATTCTAGAACTTTTGACAAGGTAGACAATAAAAGTCATCCAGTCTTCCATTCTTGTATTGCACCATTATAAACAAGTAAATAGCAAGCATCAGAGAAATCAAAGACTATAAAAGTTACCTATCTTTATGAATTTCAGTTCCATAAAGAAGTACTATATATGCAAGCTGTGCAAGAGGGCTATTAGAAAGGCACTTTATTGTTAAAAAAAATTGGAATTAAGAGGTCAGCACTTAAAGTGGTTTGTTTTAAAATGGAGACTATCTTTTCCAAGTAATTTGAGGAAGTAAGATTTGTTTGAAAAGTAGTCATAAAAGTTAAATAGAGAAAGAACTTTGATTCTTGAACAAATTTATTTTTTAAATTGATTCATAATAAAAACATTATAAACACAAAAATGAATCAAAACTTTTTTTGGGTAACAAGTAGCATTATGATAAGAGTGCATTATAATACAGACAGTTATTTTGCAAAATGTATTCAAGATTAATTTCTTTTCCAATGGTCAATTCAATTATTTTGACGTTCAAATAATTTTGATTGTTGAAACATTTAACATGAACAAATTTGCTGTTTATTATTTTAAAATAAATGTTATTTGTTTATATTATCATTGTATATTATATTCTTTGTTATTTTAAGATAAATGATCATGTGTTTTAAATAAATTCTAGCATTTGATCTAAGATAAATGCTATTTATGTTACTGTTACGTTATTTATGTTATTTTTAAAATAAATTTTCATGTGTTTTTAAATAAATTCTAGCAGTTTTCTAGCAGTTTCCTTACCTTTGTAAAATCCTGTCATAGTTGTAAGAGCTATAATTATATCTGGGACTCAAAAGATATTGAGACCAGCGCAAAGATGAAGATGTGGGTGGGTATTATGTGGATATTTTGTTCAGAATAATACTATTCATGGGGAGTTGTTTAGCAAATGTTGTCTTATTAGGATATTGTTTCTTTAAAACCCTTAGTCATAGACATTGGAACAATTATATCCTTCACACAATACAACAAGTATTCAGGAGGCATAAAGACTGGGGAGATGCTGGAATAAAATAATTAAGGTTTATTATCAAATAAAGACATATTTACAGAAGTTATGTTTTTTTATTGATTGAGATTTCCACGGCAAATTTTTCTGCATGACTTAAGTCACTGAATGGGCAATATTAGGTGCAACTAGATTAGAATTTCAATACTTGCTTGAAGTCACTGGAGCTATGCTTCTTTCAGGTTTTCTGAACCTAAATTACATTATCACCTTACTAACTCCTAATTAATCCTGGATGAAGTTTGATTTTATATTTGTTTTGTATTATTTTTCCAAAATCTAAGTCCTTACAGGATGTTAGAAAGAAGACTAGAAGTTTTTTATGCATTGATAAAACATCCTTTTGCTAGAACAATATATATGTATTTGGATATAACTGTGTTGAACCTAACACTTTCTAATATGTGAAATGTAGTGGCTTATAAATTGAAGAGCCATGATATAAAACATTCAAAACTTTAGGTAGATTATATATAATGTTTTATGATATTTCTCTCACTCAAATAACATATTATTCTTAATCTTCTAAAGCATTTATTGTACAGATGTAGTGTGTAAAAGAAAAATTCAGTAAAATAGCAGGAGTGAGGTTACTGGGAACAATAAAATCAGAATAGCAAAACCAAGTACAGTTGTACATTAGAATAAAAATATATCAGTTCAGACTAATAATACAGACATCATCTAATTTCAAGTGGCAAAAATCTGACAATACAATTAGCTTCAACCTAATAATGGTAGGTTATAGGCTCACAAAGTCAAATTCTAAAAAGGAAATACTTAATGATATCTTTTTTTTTTTAAACTTTTTTTTTTTTTTGATTTTTGGGTCACACCCGGCAGTGCTCAGGGGTTACTCCTGGCTCCACACTCAGAAATTGCTCCTGGCAGGCACGGGGGACCATATGGGGCACCAGGATTCGAACCGATGACCTTTTGCAGGAAAGGCAAACGCCTTACCTCCATGCTATCTCCCGGGCCCCTTAATGATATCTTTTAATGCTACTAAAATGCCCCCTCCATTTTGTTTGGTATTTGTACTTTTTTCTTTTCTGATGCTGTCCTGGCCTTCTCCATCCATCAATTCAACCCAACAACTCTGCCATAAATAAAAATAAAGAGATGCTGTCCCAATGTCTTTAGATGGAACACTTACAGGGAAACTTGATTGGGCCACCTCCTATCACTGGTTATCCTGATTCTGATGATATCTGAGGACAGAATGATATTTGTTTAGGTTTTCTGACTTCTCATCAGGCCAAGAGAGATTTTTCTGTTACTAGAAAAATGTAGGAAAGAAAGTGGGGAAGACAACAGTCCCTACAAAGAGAAGGTAAACTACTAGAGATATTACTAAATGTTTGAAGTTGCTTTAACCCCAGGAGACAAATAATTTATCTCCATGCAATAGATTGTGTTGCATAGTTGGTAAGGTCACACTAAGGGACAGCCCTCCTATCCCAGTCAACTATCCTTTCTCTACTGCAGTGAATCAGCTGCATCAAGCTTTAGATTTTTGCAAGCAATTGTTATCCCATTTAGCCTTTTCAGAATACAGTTTCTATTGTAGGTAATTTTATTTTTTATGATTGGGAAATTGATATAGCCAGCTATATAGTAGCACTTTAGATTTTTTAAAATCTGGTTATGGTTGCTTTGATTGGAGGAGTGTACACATAAATAATATTTACTTTTGACCTCATGTAAGAGAATATGTTTAGGTGCTGTTTATCAAAGGTGAATTTCATGGTTTGCTTGAGAGTAGAAATAGATAGTGAGCCACTTCTCCAGAAGATTAGTGCAGGTCAAGGGTAGGCACCATCCTTCACACTGAGTCAGAAGGTATTAAAATAATGCTAATTGCAAAGTTTCTTCTTTTCTATATTTCTAAGCTCAGACAACACATGAAAACAATTTCATGTACTTAGTCTTTTGATTTAATGCTTGCTATAGACATGTGTTACATTTTAATGGGTGCGGTTAGAGGAGAACTTGTTCTCAAACTGCATAGTCACAAGAGTGTTGTGGATAAGTCTCTTAGAGATGGAAAGAATTATATTATTGACCACATAAATTAGATTTGAGATACTTGACAGGATTCTATGATCTATTTCCATGTTGTTGATACAATTAGGACCCTGTGCTTTTTAAAAAATGTCCCCAATAATTCTTTATCTTGTTGATTGGTTTGTGCCTTTTATCAGAGGATGTTTTGAATTGGACCCTGTCTGAATGTTTGTTGTTAAAAAAATGACATTGCTAATAGGCAATAACTACAAACTAATAGATTTTGAGGTTTATACATGGAAGTTTTGTCCATGAAAGGTTTGGTTAAAGTAAAAATAAAAAAATCTAAGTAATAAATCTGCCTTAAAAAAAAAAAAAGTGACCATCTCTGAGTGAATTTCTCAGGCGTCTGATTTTTCTTCATTTTACTTATCTGAAAAGTTTAACACCTCCCTCCAAAAACAAACAAACAAAAGACACTTAGCAAAACAATGAAATAAAAAACTAGACTCAAGACTCAAACTAGACTCAAACATTGATAAAATAGATTTACCAATTTGAAATATTGATTTTTTTACCTGGACCTGGCAATATGTAGAAAAATACCTTAGTATCTGGGATATTTTAAATTGCAAAATAAAGTTTTGATTTAAAATATTCTTAGTTGGTATATCAGTTTTTTTTCTATTAAAAACAACACAAAATAGCTAAACAAATTATACCAGAGTAGGACTGCAGATGATTCTCTGGTTTAGAACAATTTTTCCTAACTGCTAGCTGGAGTGCCAGGATCACAATATTCACAGGTTCACTCAGATCATCATTCTGGGGCCAGGCACAGGGTGAGTTTTTGAGGTTATCACCCTTGGTAAAGCTGCATAAATCATAATTAACTTCAAAGACTGGATTCCCTGATTTATTCTGTGAAGTTATATAACTTTATTATTTTGTGCTGGGATTGATGCCATTTTTGTCTATCAAAGGGCAAAACTAGAAGGAAGCACAATAATAGATTAGAAGAAGAAAAATGTAAAAAGTTTTTACAGATAAGAACAGAAAAGAAAAATCTTTCCTTTGCCATTTAGAAACAAATAGCTCAGACCATGACAGGGAACTATTAGGCAGATACTGCTCCTTCTTGAGGTATTTAAAGTGTTTGTTGTTGGTTGAACTTTCCTCCACTATAGGCCAAATAACTACCACAGAAGATAATAGAGTTGACATGTCCCATTTATTTATTTTTTAAATTCAAATATAAAGATTCAGCTTGGAAGGGTAAAACTTCATTTTTAAGCATTCAATTAGCAAGATAAAAAGGAACACTAGAGAAAGTTTGAGTATGTGGATACTCTTATCTGAATTTTTTGTTTGTTTGTTTGAGATTACTCAATTAAATACTGATAAGATCTCCTTAAATCAGTTCATGAGATGAATACCTCCATCTATTATCTGACCACTATTATATGACTCTGATGTTCTGGCCAGCTGGGCATCTACAGAAACTCTTGATCCAATGCTTTGCTAATTAAGGTAAACTCCAGGCATGTTTTCCAGAATAGGGGTTGCTGTTCCACACTCACCTCACCCACTAATCCCATTATTTTTTGCTTATCACCTTCAAACGAAAGGCTAAAATAGTCTTCTTAGCCATCTGGCTCAGAGAGATGATGTTGCCAGAGAGAAACTTTATGCAAGAATGTGGATTCAACCAACTTGTGCCAAGATGGATTCCAGGGCTGAGCCCTAGCTGATTTTCTTATTTTTAATGCTAACCATTTCACCCAGAGTGGAGCTTTGACATGCTAATGAAATAGGGGACCCCTGTCAGAGCATATTTTTTTCCACACTGGGCAGAGGCCACATGGTGCCACAAGGGACCCCTTTAAAAAAGTCTTCTGCACTTAGACTGAGATTCTACAAGATGGGAGCCAGCAGCTTCTCCAGTCTGGACCTCAAGGCTGTTAACCTTTCAGCAAGAGCAGAGGAAATAAAAAAACTAGTTTGGGTCAAATTTGCCTGTGTCTGTTTCCTTTCTAGTTTCCTTAACAGGTCTTAAAGGGCAGACCCACACATTGATCTTGGAATAATATTTCTCTCACCAATTCACTGGTCTTATCAGCCTTACAAATAGCAGATCAAGGACCTTGGCTCTCTGCTCAAATTTTCAACAATGTGCTTTTGTATTCATTCGTTTATATTTTTATATAATTGATTTTTATTTCTATATTTTATTTTTATTAAAAATAAAAACAAAATTTTATTTAGGGTGTTGGAGTTACACCCTGCAGTGCCTAGGCATTGTTCCTGATACTGTGCTCACAGTTACTTCTGGCAGTGGTTCAGGGCCATGTGTGGTGCTTGAGATCTGTGATGGTCATGTGCAAGGAAAAGACATTACACCTGTATTATCTGGCCAAATTATTTTTTTTTTGAGGCACCCATGATTTATAGCAGCATTAATGCCAGAGTTGCATGCATGCAACACCTACTACATGAGTGTTTTCTTCCTTCAACAAATATCACAAGGTTCCCTCCCCTCCAAGCACAGTTTTGTAGGAACACTCAAATTTTGTGCCTTTGATTATTGTTATTCTCATCCATGTTTCTTTGTGCCCTACATATGAGAGAGATCATTCAGTATTTGATCCTCTCTTTACTCTCTTCACTTTGATCTTCTGATTTGATCTACTAGTTTAGAATTTTACTTTCTAGCTATTGTGTTGCTAGTGAATATACAATGAGAAGAAAAGTCAAATTCATTGCCATATATGCATAATGGAATACTCTGTAGTCATTACACAAAGGAGACTCAATGCAGAGTGCAGCTTTCTAAGAGATAGCTAAATACTGCCCCATAAAGTACCAGAAAAGAAAGACAGCTTGTGAGTAAATCTAAGGATCATGAAACTTAGGGAGCAGACTGAGACTTGCCACAGTTGTCTGCATGGAGATTGCAGCCATTGAGGATGTGAGAGGAATAGTGGCTTATTATGGGCTGGAAATGGGGAAAGTGTTAACTTGTGACCTTGAGTGTCAGGGGTCAACCCACATTAGTCATGAAGACATCAAGCCATGAAGCAGCCTCTGTTTCTTTCTCCATCTCAGAAATGAAACAAAATTAAAGAGATGCCTGTTGTGTTCACTGCTGAACTTGAGGAAGCAGTTCATCTACCAGATATGTAACTACTGCACTTTTCTCAGGTGGGGGTGGAGACCTTGTATAACTTTTTACATCTAATAATTCTTCCTGTTTAAGGGTGTAGTTAGCATTTATCATTTTTAGAATATACAAACATTGTAAAGAGAAAAAAAATGATTGTCTCTTTTAGTGTTTCTCTCGCCTTTTTCACAAACATCTCCCAAATAAGAAGTGATGGATATCCAGAGACTGTCATCTTGCCCAGAAGAAATTCCTCCTATTCATGAGATGTTTAGATTTAGGAAAATTTAGAACTCCTCTTAAGTCATTTCTGAAGTTTTCTCCCTTTCTCTGCATCTCTTGATTTGCTATGAGGGAAGAAGAAAAGCACGAAGATCAATGAATAATCTTATTGATAGGGTAGGGTTATTTTTGTTTCAGTACCATGAAACATTTGTTTTAATCTTCCACAGAGGACATTTAAATTACATTTACCTGTGAACATAGTTTTCTAGAGATCCTTATGGAATCAAGTTGGACAATAGTGAAGATATGTGCCTTAATTAGAAAAGTTCCACTTTGTGTTGGGAACAGAATTGTGGGTACCTGCTATTGTAGACCTACTAGTTTGTTCTTAGCATTACCTCTAGTGTTAATTTTTTTTTAAAATTGAAAAATCTTGGTTACAAGGTTGTTCATAACTTGGTTACAAGGTTGTTTATCATAGTTTTTTTCCTCCACAGATAAAGTTCACCATTGAGTTACAATCATGAAATGTATAACAACCTTCACCAATGCACACTTCCCACTACCAATGTCCCCAGTTTTCCTCCCAACCACTCTTCCTTGCTTGTCTCTGGAGCAGGCATTTTACTTCTTTTCTTCTCTCTCTCTTTCTCTCTCTCTTCTTCTTTCTCCCCCTCTCTCTCACCAACCCTTATTTCTTTTCTATCTTGATACCATGGTTTGCACAACCTTAATGAAGGGGGTTCCATGTATGTTACTTTATCCTCTATCAGCACCCAGTTCTTGAACAGAATGATTGATTTCAATTATCACTTTCATAGTAGAGCTTTCTCTACTCTAACTGCACTACTTTCTCTGTCCAACTTTCCTACCATGAATTGGTCCTCCTAATGTCATGACACCTTTAATATGCTACTTACCAGACACGTTTAAGTTTCTACTGTGTATCTTCACTCTCTCATGAAAGAAACTGTGTGAGGAAATGGAGAATTAAAGAATTTTAAAATTACAGTAGGACTATAAAATAATAAATTATTGTGCATGAGCATGTGTATGTGTTGAGAGGTGGATGGATGGGAAGGAAATGATTTCTCTAGCTTTCAAGAGGAGCTTCAGGGCCTGCTTTCTGGCATAAACAAGTTCTTATCAGTGAGTAGGCTGACATGATAATGATATACCTGGGATCTGCCTGAGAGCCAAAGCAATATATTGATATACATGCAAAGTAAACTTAATGTTTCTTTTATAATATTTTAAAATTGATTTTAAAATGAAGAGGTCTTTTTTTCTTTTTGCTTCCTGTCCTGGTGTTGCAATAATAAGATTTCCAGATTAGCACCATGAGAGAGTGACTTAACCACTCTATTCTTCAAGACCAATACTTTGGAGGCCTCTTTTATGAATGTTTCCAAGCCTTCCCTTCCATCCTATTCTATACAATTTTTTTATCAATCCCTCCATTTCCTTCACTACAGTATAAGCACTGGGTAATTGGGAATATTATCTATCTTATTTTTATCTTTTTTTGGTGAGGTTTAAAGTCATTTTTTAAAATAATATTTTTTCACTTGAGATGCTTTATTGAGGTTTTCTTTGAGTGAGGAATAACTGTTCTTAATAAAAAGTGGAATTCATGGCAGAATAGTGGATACCATTATTTTATTTCATTTATTTATTTTTTAATTTTTATTGTGACCAAAGTGAGATACAAGTTTTCAGAGTAATATTTGAGGTACATAGTGATAATGAATAAGGGGAATTCCCACTACCAGTGTTGTCGTTCTTCCATCCCTTTTCCCAGAATGCATCTCACTTCTCCCTCCTTTACCACCCAGGATGCTAGTGTAACTGGTCCCCCACTTGTGCAATTGGTTGTAGATTGGATGTCAATTCTGTTGTCATTGACTTTGGGTTTGGTGTTCAAGTCTGATAATTTTTTATTTTCACTAATTGTTCATATCACTGTCTATCCTGGTACTGTCATTTTAAATAATATTTTTATTTAAGCACCATGATTACAAACATGATTGTAGTTGGGTTTCAGTCATAAAAAGAAAACCCCCTCCTTCACCAGTGCAACATTACCACCACCAATCCCCCTATCTCCATCCTCTCCCAACCCCTCCCTGTAGTGGAAACTTTAACTAAACTTAGAAAGCTTGAGAAACACAGATAAGGATAACTATTAAAAATTAAAAGCTGAGGGATCGGAACTATGGCGTGGAGTGATGAGGCATCTACCTTGCCGATACTAGCCTAGGACAGACTGAGGTTCAATCTCTCGGCTTCCCATATGGTTGCCCCAATAAAGGAGTGATTTCTGAGCACATGGCAAGGAGTAACCCCTGAGTGTCACCAGGTACGGCCCCCAAAACCAAAAAAAAAAAACCAAACAAATAAAATAAAAACTGATGGTAGTCTCTGATTACATAGCCTTTTCAACTTTTTTATTCCTGGCACATACATATATGAACATATGCTTTAACAAATTTTATATCTCTACATAAAAATGTAATTTAATGTTGAGAATATTGTCTGTGGGGTGAATGGAGAGCCAAAGTGCAGTGAGAGGGAATCACCCACCTGCTTGGCCCCTCACAAACTTGCTGGTGATGTGTCAGGGAATGAGCAGACTAATGTCTTCAGAAAATAGTTCATGCAATAGACATTAAAGTTCTGCCATCCACACTAAGGCAACCATCAAGCTTCAAGACCTACTGGATCTGTGTATGGAGAGAAGTAGTTCTTACCATCTGAGTTTTGGGGCAACCTTGGTTCTCAGACTGCAGTGAGGAACTTAGTTATATATTGTTACAGAAAAGAATTCCAGGCGAAGACAAAACAATTTTTTTTTTTTTTTAGTTTTTGGGCCACAGTCAGTGAAGCTCAGCTGTTACTCCTGGATATGCACTCAGAAATTGCTCCTGGCTTGTGGGACCATATGGGACACCAGGGGATTGAACCATGGTCCGTCCTAGGCTAGTGCGGACAAGGCAGACGCGTTACTGCTTGCACCACCATCCAGCCCAATTTTATTTATTTATTAGAGAGAGAAGAGTACATAAAATAAGTGAAAGAGAGAGGTAGAAAAGACATAATTAACTTAGATTTCTTCAGAGAGTAAAGAGAACCCCCTAAATTTTTGGAATCTCCAGTGGATTATTTTCAATGTTGCCTTGAGCTTCTGCAGATATGAGTCATTGCTAAAGCATTGTCAAGGAGTACCATCTTCATTTAGAATCCTATTGGCTTTTTTTTTCGCTCTTGCAGAATTTTCTCTTGAAGGGTGTTCACAAATTTCTCTGAATCCTGCTGGCCCGAGTGTCTGAGCTACCTTCCCTGGTCTATAGTTGGAGACTGGGCAGATTTCCCTTTAGATCACAGTTTGACTTTATCAACTTCCTAAATTTTATTTCGCTACCCATTACTTCACAACATGTATTTCATTTCATAATTTAAATATTTTCCCATGCTCTTCTATGTGACTGCTTAATGCTAGTGTTTGGATTTCATTGTTTTAATGATCATGATTTATTTGATAATTTTTCTTGTGATATGTGATATCATAAAAATATATCTTTTTTTTGTCATCTCTCATTCCTGACAATGGAATTTTTAAGATAACATAGCATCTCTGGGATTAAAATATGAGAAGGAAGCTGGTTTCCAAAATGTCCTGCTAAAATTTGAGCGTTGAAACTTTTAGATTTATCCTTTTAAACTTTGAATAAGAAGAAGGTACTATAGATTGAGATGGAGTTAAACAACAAATGATCAAAGGTTTAATTAACTGACATTAAATGATGGACATTTCATAAATACCCCTCAACTATGGAGCTTGTAGAACCTCCAGTATGGTGATTTGGTCTGTGAGTGATGAAGAGCAACTCTTTCACAAATATACCACTTTGGTATATTGGTTACTTCAAATTAAAATTATATAATTAACAGTTGGAGCAAGAAATATTGTATCTTCCTTTGTCATACTAAATTGGGAAGTAAATCTATGGGAAAGATATTGATAGCTTTTCTACATCCACTTACAGCTGGATGTAGAGACAATATTATCTCCGGACATGGAGTATTTGGGGTGGAGAAGGCAATGCAAAGAATTCCTTATCATTTTCACTTTTATTATTTCTTTTTATTTTATTCACTAATTTTCAACCACAAACCTGTTTCATTTCTCATCAAACTTTCACCATTTTATTATTTTTTGTACCAAGTATAAAAACTACTTGTTTTGGTTGTGTCTATATTTATATCTTATTGTAACTTTTGTAGATACACAATTACATTTGTTTTTCTTCTGTTTAAGATGTTCTGTAATACTGGAAGTATCTCAGTTAAGAAGCTAGAAGTGTACAGGAGAAAAGTTTTACCACGATGAGAACACATACACATTTGGCTTCTGAAGAGGTCCTGGAAATAAAGTCAGATCCTAATATGTTATCCTGATTTAATTTGTTTACAAGCTTTTTGAAATTACAAATAACACTGAAATTGAAAGTACTTCAAAAGGCTCAATTCTCAGATTAGAGAGTTAAGCAATATATTCTAGTGCTTAAGGGTTAAGACCTGGTGAGGATTATTGATTTTCCCATACACACACAAACAGGGTAGGCATAGAATTGCATCCTACAAATTGGTGAAATATGTTAATTAATAAACCTGAAAGGCATGTCTGTTTTTGTTTTGTTATTATTTTGTAAATTCACCAAGACTGCTGTTGTGTTTACAATAGATACAAATGATAAAATTGATTTATTTTCAATAAAAAAATATACGCAGGAGACCCTTGATTGATACCTAGTTGGTCCTT
>PVKC010040367.1:0-12384 GCA_004027635.1 Crocidura indochinensis | reverse complement strand
TTAATAGAATTATAAGGGATATCAAGGATAGATATTAAATTGTTCACATACAAGGCAAGCACGCTACCATCTGTACTATTGCTATAGACACAAAAGTGATCTATATTACCAATGTAATTCCTAATTCAGAGTAATGGCATATATTTTCTTTTTTCCTTGTAAATCAAATATCCAACAGTCAATGAGTAAAGACTAAATTATCAGTTAATTCTGAGTTCATGTTATATTAGTGAGAATTTATGTGGTTGTATGGAATTATTGACTTAAAATATTGGCATCTATTGATATTTGCATTTGATATCATTAATTTTGTTTGCTTGTGGGTCTAGTTTTCTCTCACTTCAAAGAATCCATTAGCTTAATGAAACAAACACATTATAGTAGAAACACGGTGTGAGAGATTATTACTTTACCAATCAGAAATTGGACTCTGTGAAGTTCGTTAATGATATTAATGAATAAGATATTATAAAGCTTTCTTATACATCTTTAGAGTGAAACCTTTATATTCCTGTCTCTCAATCTGTAAAAATAAAAAATATATCATCCTAATTGTTTAAATCACTTAGATTAGATTTGAGTTAATCTAACGATCATCAAAGCAAAAGCTTTTTTCAAAACAATTTTAACGTGTACTTTGAAGTGAAAGTTACCTGAGAATTTTTTCCAGATGAAAGAAAGGAGACTCTGAGAAAATAAAAGGTTTACAATTTTAAAAGTGGTGGAATGAAGAAACAGTAAAGGGATGAGGATGCCATTTTTTATAACATGGTCAACTTGGTTAGACCGTGGCACCAGATTCAGTATCCTGAGTAGCCACAACAGTGACCTTTGAGGACAGAACCAGCAGTAAATCTTGAGTACCACTGGAAAAGTTAGCCCAGGAACTCCTAAAAGAACTGAAGGTGGTAAAATACTTAGAGATATTAGATGTAGTGACCTGTAGTAGGAGGATGAACATTTTAATCGCAATGACTTATGAAAAGTATAGTATCTATTATTATTTGAATGTGATGCAGTAGAAACAGCTTTCTTGTAAATCTAAACTCAATAACTGAAAATAAGATCAGTGACTTGTTGCGATGTATAATCAAAACGTGAGGGGAGTATTAGAAATTTGGTACCGAGAGTTAAAAATCCACAAAAAAATTAATTCTCATCTCCTTACCTTTCACTATTTAAATATTTCCATTTTTTCTAATGTAATTGTTTTACAGATTCCCCATTTTTTCTTATAAAAATTGATAGACAATTTTGGATCTCGGGTTTTATGGTTCATAGGGATCATGAGAATAAATAGGTTCCAGGTTTCTTTCCTTTCTTTTCCACTGGTGGAGCATGCTGGAAAGAAATGGACAAGGAGGAAAACTGTTATAGGAGATTTATCTAACAGTCTTTGTTAGAGCCCATAAGGGGTACTCAAACTTTCTAAACAGGGACCCAGTTCACTGTCCCTCAGACCATTGGAGGACCAGACTATAGTAAAAACAAAAATTACTAATAAATTCCTATGCACACTGCATACATCTTATTTTGATGTGAAGAAACAAAATGGGAACAAATACAATATATGGCCCGCTGGCCGTAGTTTGAGGACCACTGCCTCTGTTTAGAAGTCATCACAGAGCAGGCTTCTTCCTCTGGAAGAAGGTGTCAGACTAGCTTTCTGTGTCCTCTCATAGCTCTAAGCTCTTTCTTAGGAGTCAAGGGGCAAGGTTAACTCCTTCACTCTCTCTGGAATTTCTGGGCTTATTTCTTTTTCTTTTTTTTTTTTATTGGTTTTTGGATCACACCCAGCAGTGCTCAGGGGTCCTGACATTGACAGCAACCATTTGCATATAGATCACAACAATTCTCATTTTCTCAAGTGCTTCCCTGCCAGCCCTATTTTTAGAAGTAGGAAAAGATCTGCATATACCAAAGACGAGGGATATAAACCAGTATCCATAGTTTCATAGTTTTCTTAGGCCCATTCCAAAGGTTCCACTGTCTGAACTAGGCTCTCAAAACATGATGGTGGACATAACATCTGAAACTGCATATTCAATCATTTAATGTTAAGGTTGATTCAATTAGAGTAATCAGAACACCAGATGGAAAAAATAAGTGGAAAAAATAAGATGGAAAAAATAAGTGGAAGCATGTAGTGCAATTCAATGTTTTTCTAGGGTCAGTTGTAATAAATATGTTATATAGTAATTGAAAAAAATTATGAGGGGTTTAAAAATAAAATTAAAAATGTAAAGGTATTTAAAAACAATTTCAAGACAAAGATCAACTCATCTAGATTAATGGAAAACCTTTGACACAAAGTGCTCATCAATCTTAATATTGCATTGGAAAAAGTTAAAAGGGAGGAGCGAAGGGGAGAAAACATATATTTAGAGTCTGTATTTTCACTTCTAATTAAAAAATATGACTTTCAAGAGGGTAAATATTAAAATTATGGCTATGGAAACAATTGACATATTTTATACAGAACAGAGAAGCACGAAGAACCAGGAGATTCATTTTAGAAAGACTTAAGGGAAAAAAAGACAATAGTAAAACATGATCACCACATACATAGCTTCTGTCAAGTACCTCCTACTGAGTATGATGAATGCCAGCGCTGTGCTACATAAAGATGTATCTCAGTGAATAAAAATCTCAGAGATTGGTTCTAGTTCCTTGCTAATATAAATCATTTTATCATAAGGAGATTGAATATATTTATTTTCAGTATCACTTTATTATTTACCTAGAATTAAACACAAGGTTGCTCTAACTTATGGGTCTTAAATTCTTTTTCTTTTTTTGGTTTTTGGGCCACACCCAGTGACACTCAGGGGTTACTCCTGGCTATGCGCTCAGAAGTCTCCCCTGGCCTGGCCTGGGGGACCATATGGGGCACGGGGGATCGAACCGCGGTCTTCCAAGGCTAGCACGGTAAGGCAGGCACCTTACCTTCAGCGCCACCACCCGGCCCCGGGTCTTAAATTCTTAATCTTTCAAAGACATGGAGTTGACTAAAAAATCAGAGCATTACAAAAATGATGCAAAGAACATGAATAGATAGAAAATTGTGATGTGAGGATGGGATGTTAGGGGGCAAATTGCTTCCAACTTTAACTAGTTGTTGCAAGCACCTAGATGAGTATGTCTAACTGAAGTTGAACACAGAAAAAAATAATTTTAAAAAGGGCTCCAAGAAGTCGTAGATACTAGGATTAAATTCTCAGAAATTTTGTATATACATAAACATA
Organism: Crocidura indochinensis; assembly: GCA_004027635.1. Lineage (NCBI taxonomy): Eukaryota > Metazoa > Chordata > Mammalia > Eulipotyphla > Soricidae > Crocidura > Crocidura indochinensis. Next base: position 9,139 of record PVKC010040367.1, on the reverse strand, counting down.
CATAATTCCTAATATTATAGCAACCATCAAGATGAAGTTTGGAAGGAAGAGAGTAAGAAATAGCAAAAACAGACGATTAAATATGGAAATAAAGCTTTAAGCTACTACTGGATTCTCATTCTGATGGTCACAAAAGAATGAGTGTATTAGGACTTAACTATAGCTAATGCATACTTATTCAAACTGTGTTGAACAAATAACACTTTATTGTAATTGCATTATTAAATCTTGTGAATCCATTGATATTAATACAACTGGGGCTCAGTAAAGACTAAAAAAGCCAACAAGGAGGTAAAGAAAAAATAGTGATTTCACAGAGGACTCATATGGTAATCTCTTTGAATGCTGCTTTTTTTTTCTCGTCATATATCACACAATTAAAAATAATTTTCTCCCATTCTTGTGATTTTGCATCTGCATCATTTAATATGTTAACTTATTTTGAGATATAGTTTCCAAATTCCTGGGGGAATGACTACTTGAGATTTATAGTTTATGTTATATAAAATGTTTATTAGGGGTCAAAAGGTCTTGATGAGGGATAGCTTCTTGAAAATTAAGAATGGGCAGATAATGCTCACCTTGTATTTCTTATAATGATTTTATGACGCTTATCACAAAGAAGATAAATTTTAACATTTATTTTGTAATAGCTTGCCCACTTGACTTATTCTCAAATTTTTGTAGCTATGTTTTTTACCAAATAAATTAGAGGAAGAAATTTTATTAAATAGAAACAATACTTACCTAAAAATCAAACTAAATATATCATGGAATCTCAAAAAGTTAGTATTGGTACTAAAAGTTTCCAGTTCCTGTTTGTGTGAATTCTTATATAGTACTGAACAGTTTTATGAAGTGAAGATGTTCCTTTGAATACATTAAGTGGAGTCCTCAACAGGAATATCATCCATTTCCCATGTTGCAGTCAGTAGTAAATTCAAAATTAACTGATATACTATAATTTTTTTTACTATAACATTTTTAAAAGTCACTTTAGTGGCTATATTAACTATGGCCACTGATGGCATATAAGTACCTAAAATAATATTTTAGCTATGTGTAAGTATCTTATTTTCTTGTTATTCTCTCTTGTTAGTCAATTCTCAGAGAAACAAATGGCACCATATATGCTCCGTACAAGTGCAGGAAAAAAAAAATCTAAAGTTTATTAAATGAATATTTGTAACAGTACTAAAAATAAAATAATTATTAGAAAATAAAAGAAAAAATAAAATAAATAAAATAAAATATTTTAAAAATAACATACAAAAATTAAAAAGAAAATAAAAGAAATTAAAAAGTAGGAGTAACTTCTTTTTCTTTCTTTTTTTTTTTGATTTTTGGGTCACACCTGGCAGTGATCAGGGGTTATTCCTGGCTCTAGGTTAAAAAATTACCCCCTGGCAGGCACAGGGGACCACATGGGATGCAGGGATTCGAACCACCGTCCTTCTGCATGAAAGGCAAATGCCTTATGTCCAATGCTATCTCTCCAGCCCCAGTAGGAGTAATTTCTAATAAATTAATTTAATTGTGTTACTTTGGAGGAGTTAATTAACCTATGTCATAAATTAATAAGCAAAATATTCTTTAAGTCAATCATTAAGTTCTGGGCTTATTCACTTGAGCAGCATTTTTAGTATGAACATAATATTTGTCTATGGGAGGTGGTAAGTGACTAAATGTTGTAAGCTCTGTTGGTAAGAAAAAGACCAAATGGTGAAGCTTTGTTCTAAATCTAGATGATGCCCTTCTTATTCTAGTTAGTTGCTGTGGAGTGTCAGTGAGATGTTTCATACCAATGTTTAAATGACACAAGTCAGAATCGTTTATGGAGAAGAGTTACTTGGATGCCGATAAAGAGTCATTCATTAACATTTTGTCCAATAATATCAAAATGACAAAAAAATCTTGATGAGGGAGAGCCAGTGTTCTGAGAACTTCTAGAAGATATTTTTCATGTCCTCCATGATATTATATAAGAAGGAATGACAATTTCATAGCAACAATGTCTGTGCTTTTCTTGTAACTTTTAGCTATTATAAATGGTGATTTCTTATAATCTAAAAAATTACTGAAAAATTTCCTTTATTGGAGTTCTGTTTTGAATTTAAAAAGCAATATGGCATGGATTTGATAATACTTTTTTAAATAAAATACTTTGAAGTTCAATACATATTATTTTGTACTGTTTAAATAATCAGTGATATTTATATTAAATATTATTTCTAAATAATAATTTATATCCTATGTATAAAAATAAAAATGCATGTCTATAGAAATAGGGAAACCAAATCGCATAAAAAATTCACTCATTACTTATAGGTCACTATAGAAAAGAAGACTGAGACAAAAACTTTTTGTCTTTCCACATAGTCTCTCTTCTAACATTATCTACATGTGCAGAAAAACAGAATCAAGCATCTATAGTTTCTCAGTTCTCACACTGTAATTTTATTTTTTCATTTTATCTGTCTTAAGAGACATTTTATTGTATCTATTTTCTCAGCTGCAATTATAAGTATCTCTGTTATCCTGTGAAGGAAAATATGTAAGTTTTTCATAAAGGTACATACTACAAGGACAATCAACATTCATATTTATGACTATACCCATAAAAGTTCTATGTCCCAAGAAATCTCTCAGTCTCAAGAAATTTGAGACATATGGTCAACTAAAGATCAATGAAGTTATTAAACAAAGAAATTTAAAATTGAGCATATAGTATATTTAATGAAAACAGTCATGTGACAGAATCAGATGACAAATGCAATGTTAAATTGCAATTATTCCCAAATTCAAATAATAAATAAAATATTAAATTACTGAATAAATATGTTATTTAATTTTCTTTAAGGAGAGCAAGATATGCTTTTATAGTACTGAGAAATATTAAGTACTAAATATTCTAAGAGATTTCACCGTAAAATAAGTAAAAATAAATATTTATTTCATAGAATATTTTATATGACCATACAATATTCATCTAGAAATAAATTATGTCAACCTGCTTTTATATTTTTGGCTTGTCATAAACTATTTGTTTTGGGCCCAATGAGATAGTGCAATAGGATGCTTGCCTTGCATATAACAGACCTTATTGATCCCTGGAACCACATATGGTACTATAAGTGCTGTCAGGAGTGATGCTTGAATACAGAGCCAGACTAAGCCTGAATACTGTTGGATATGACTCAAAAACAAACAAAGATTTTGCATTATAAGAAATATATAGTTATATATAGTTATATAAAGTGATTATAAGAAATATACACTTAGAGGACAGTGGTTAGAATGCATACTTAGCATGCACTTAGCTGGTTCAGATTCCTCATACCAATTGGTCTCTTGAGTATAACTGAGTTTATTGAATATATTGACCTGGAGGCCAATAAGCACTACCATGGTTCCCTGGCTGTCCCTGGTACCATTTAGATGCTTCAGATATCTCTAGTACCACAGAGTTTAGTATCATATAATTACAAACTTCTAGAGTTATTTACTTGAGCTATCACTTGGTAACCAAGAATTGAAGGTAGGACGCCTAAATCTCTTGAACATGACTAGGAAACCCTATCCAGAAGAAGTAAGACAAAAATGATTTTTATCATAATTTCTAAAAGAATTAAATTCTATAAGTTTATGATACTAAAAAGTATTATAGAATTCCAGTGTTTTTAATTATTATAATTTAGAAGAGAAAATCTAGAATCAAGCACAATCATTTGTAATATGTTTAAAATATAAAAATAATTGAGTGAGACTTCTATTTATCTCCAAAATTTATTGTACAATCTCAACTCTTACCCTGATTATTTAAATGTACATTGTCCTTTGAAATAGAATTGCAAAGAATAATTGAGTCAAATAATTTTAATTTCTTTTTCATTTATTTACAAGAAGTAACTTTATAATAGACTGCCCACAAATTTAAATTTAAGAAATACCATTTTTGACATTTATCTTCTCAAAAAGTTTTAAAGATCAATGTTCTGAGCCCCACAGGCTGCAAAAATGGTTTGCCCTAATAAGTCTCTATAGCCTGAGAAATTTCTACAGCAGCACATTGTATTAATAAAACAACTTCAAAATCAAACATCCATTAAACATTGTAATCTAAGAATTTTACAAAATGATAATCCTACTCATGCCCAGAACCTGTGTATTTCAACAAGGATATCAACTTTGGATTTCTTCCATAAATTCTGACCTTTCTATTCAGGGTTAAAGAATAACCAGTTATGTGTAAAAAGTGTGAATAATTGACTTCATTCATAACTATCACACAAGAAATAGTTTCCCTGTAGTCTATTTTCAATTCTGTTCCACTGATCTTGGAGACAGAACTCTCCTTCTCTGAGCTCTTTGTTCTGCTTCTTGGATCCTATGTAATAAATCAGATGAACTGGGCTTTCTTTGTGTGGGTTATTAAATCTGTGCCTTTAATCCAAAGAACCGAAGTCTTCAAAGTGGGAGTTCTGTTTCTGACTGATTTGTGTAGACATACTATGCCTCTGCCTTTGGTAGGCCATAAATGTTTTTTTCCTATTCTTGTTTTAGTTCATGTGAGCTTTTTATTATTTATTTTTAGATAATAGGGATTCAATAGTGTTTAAATGGTAGTATTTATGCGCAAAGTTATGCACCAAAACTATGGAAGTGCTCATTCCCATGACCCTTCTAATCTTGTCCTTATATCACCTTTGATTCATTCTCTCCCACCCACTCCATATACTATGACTGACATTGCAAGCTCACTTAATCAACACTTTGATCGTCTATCACAACCTTTCTCTAATTTTTTTGTCTATGTCAAAATTAAAGTCCTGCTCACACTTCCCCAGCTACCAATTATTTTCTGGTATATAAAACAGCACCCATGGGGCCCGGGAGATAGCATGGAGGTAAGACGTTTGCCTTTCATGCAAAAGGTCATCGGTTCAAATCCCGGTGCCCCATATGGTCCCCTGTGACTGCCAGGAGCAATTTCTGAGCATGGAGCCAGGAGTAACCCCTGAGCACTGCCGGGTGTGACCCAAAAACAAACAAACAAACAAACAAACAACATAAAACAGCACCCACATTAATTGATATTGCCCATCCCTGTTATTTATTTCTCTAAATAGCACAAGTGAGTTACATCATATTATCTTTGTATTTATGCCTCTGGATCATTTTGTTCAATAAGTATCTTTCATATCCATATAAGTTATAGTAAACTACACATAAATAATCTCTCTCTTTTGTTATAATTAGGTAGAGCCTTCTCCAGCTTCTGAACAAAACTTTCTAGGACCAAATATCACTCTACTGTATATTGAGGTACTATAGAAATATTCCCAAATTTTGAAGTTTTGGTGAGAATTAAATGAATTATTATAAATGGGTGATCCTTTTACATTATTATTCTTTTCCAAACATTTGACTTTGTATTCCTCAGCACAAGAATCACGTTATCATTCAAATAAATCATACAAACAATGAATTAAGACCAATTTGTTGTTGCCTGTGGTTTGAAGTGAACCTCAGTTATGTTAAAAATAAAAATTACCACAGAAAATTGCACATGAGATTGAAATAAATCTCATATATTTGTTCTGAAATATTCATCCTTTGCCTCTAGAGCAGTGGAACTCAAACTACGGCCCACAGGCCACATATTGTATTTGTTCCCGTTTTGTTTCTTCACATCAAAATAAGATGTATGCAGTGTGCATAGGAATTTGTTCATAATTTTTGTTTTTACTATAGTCTGGCTCTCCAATGGTCGGAGGGACAATGAACTGGACCCCTGTTTAAAAAGTTTGAGGACACCTGCTCTAGAGTATTATTTCTAAAATATTGAACCTCTCTTAGACACTCTTCTTCCCTGAAAAATCAACCTATCCTTACCCAATTTTCCATTTCCCATTTTCTCTCTTCTTTATTCATCTTAATCCTCACCAGGTTTTTCTTTTCATCATAACAAAACTGGACTCTGAAATCTTAATTTCCCTTTTAAATCTTAAAGTAGTCTAATCAAAGAGGAGGTAAGGCACTTACCTTGCATCAAAGTAAGGTGTTTTACCTTGCAAGTGGCCAACCAAGGCTTAATTGTTAAAGGTTGTATAGTCCTCAGTACTTCTAGAAGTGATCCTTGCATGAAAAGTCAGAATGAAGTCTTGAGCACAACTTGGGTTAGCCCCAAAAACAAAACAAACAGAATAAAGCCAACAGCAAATAACAAAGTTTTAAAATAGTTATTTTTATGAAGAAAAATATTTCCTGGAAACATTATGTACTCAGATCACATACATTTACCTTAAGAGTAAAAGTACCTAACTTCAAGATAAATTTTGCTGCTCTCCTAGACAACCAAACTTTGATAGTCAATGGTTAAATATTATTTTATATCCTATATATATATTTTTTAACAAAACCTGAGAGCTTGGAAAAAATGGAAAAATTCTTGGACTCATAATCTTCCACAGTTTAATCAGCATGATCTAGAATATTGAAACAGATCCATCATTATTGAGGAATTATTTTAAGACCCTTCACCAGTGCAACATTCTCATCTCCAGTGTCCCAAGTTTCTCTCCTCCGTATCCCATACCAGCCTGTACTCTAGACAGGCTTTCTACTTCCCTTATAAAGTCACATTTTGTTATGATGGTTCTCAGTGTAATTATTTCTGTGACTGCACCCATCACTCTCTGTAGTAAGTTTCATGTCATGAGCTGAACCTTCAAGTCCTCCTCTACTTTGTCTCTGAGAATCATTATACAAATGCCTGTTATTTTTCTCAAAACCCATAGATGAGTCCAATATTTTATGTCCAATATTTTGGAATGAATGGATAATATTATATATTTTCTTTGAATCATACTAAAAGCATCACTTTCCAAGAAGTGGTTACAGTTATAACACTTCATTAAGTTGAAAATTTTCTAGGAATACAACTTTTATTTTTTTTTACCTTACAACAAAAGTTTTATTATTTTATATATAGTTTTGTTTACATACTTATTTAGGATATTTCAATTACTTTAAACACAAGTGACAGATAAAAATATAGGAATACAACTTTTATAATACATGTATCTTTTATTTAATGGATGTCATATATTCATAAGTGAAGGGGCACAAAATAATTCTGGAACTTTGTCACCTCTCTACAGGACTTTAAGTAATCTATAGCTTCTCATGACCAGGAGAATCTGTTCTTAATTATAAATAATGCTCAAAGGTTCATTGCAACAATATTCATGAGAGTCAAAATCTGGAAACAACACTTGTTCAAAGAAAATGACTAAATAAGGAAATGAGGGTATATTACACAACAAAATAATGCATAGCTGCAAAGAAAATATTAAATTATGAATTTTTTGATATAATAAAGGAACAAATGGAATCAGGCTGAACATCTAGAATACCCAGATGGTTCCAACAGAGAAATCACAATGCTTTCCCAAAACACATTCCATTCCAGGTCATTATTAGTAAATATATCCAACAATATTTATCATCTTTCCTAGAGGAAAATGCTGACAATTCTAGACAGAAAGAGTCTAAAATTAAGTAATGAAAAGATGGAAGAGTTATGATATTGAATGAAAATAGGTTTGATTATATATTCTGCCAATATATATTCAGGGATTTAATCCCTACTGGAGGTTAGTTTCCCTTTAAAAATTGTCAATGAAAAAATTTAAATAAATGTGACATGTTAAAGAAAAACAGTTTTTCCATAGTTTAAGTATTCCTTCCATATTGTCTATAATTTATTTTGCTTTTAATATAAAGATCTGATATAATATTCTTCTCTTGAGTGTGGATGATATTTAAATAATTAACATTTGGTAAGAGAAGAAAAGTTTGGAGTTGCAATACCTGACACAACCTTAACTGAGCAGATAAAGGTTAAATATAGAAGGCATGCTAATTAAATGCATTTCATATCTCTCTACCACAAATAGAAAATTGAATGGCATTTAACCTCTGAGTAATCTCAGAACCTCCAACTGACTATGGGAAATATTAAACAAATAGAAATTTAGAAATAGTCTGTAATTAAAGATTAGATCAGTGCGTTACAAAAATTATAAGAAAAAAGTTTTAAGCCAATATATTTAGATGAGAAGAAGACACAATAGTGAGGTAGAATAAGTGTCATGGGTTATATTGTACTGCTTGACAAATTTATGTTGAAGTTCTTGCATCACATGTGAGACTGTGAACATTTTAAGAAATGAGGTCATTTCATAATACAGTAAAAATTAAATGAGGTCATTGTAGTCAGAATAATACAAGGAGACAGATTACTTTCAAGGGTACTCTTGGAACAAGGACAGACATAGCTTATAAATCAGTTGAAAATAGGTAACACCAGAGTCAAAGAGTGATTTATCTGAATAAAGCAACCCTGTGATCATATTTTCTTGTAATTCCAGGCTCTAGAACTGTAAAAATAAAATTTCTACCCCAATGCCACCCAATCTGTGACACTTCATTTTAAAAAACAGGAACTATTTCTGAGCAGACAGCCAGGAGTAACCCCTGAGCACCACTGGGTGTGCCCCCCCCCAAAAAAAAATCTAAGAAATGTGTATTATAAAGGTGCTCTGGCTCTAATTTTGTAAACCAAATAATGAGTTTGGCTTACCAACCAGATATTATTGAAAAAAAAAAAGAAACAGTAGAACCTGAATATACTTTATAACATAAAATAATATTCTGAAAATAACATGTGTATGTTAATTTTTAGCCTTATTGAAGTTAAAGTATTCTTTTATTTCTTCTTTCTAATAGAAAAAGAAAGTATTTTATGTGGTTTGGAACAAGAGTACAGTGAGTAGAATATTTGCCTTGCACACAGCGACCAGAATTCAAGTCCCAGCATCATATGTGGTCCTCTGATACTTGCAAAGTTTAACTCTTGAGAAATAACTCAGACCCATGAGCATTGTTGCATTTGGTCTATCCCCATTCCCAATGGGTATATGAGAAGCCACATACCTTCAATGTTTTGCCTATATATAATCATCTAAGTGTTAAAAGTTTTGTGTTAAATGAAGGTTAAAACAAACACACCTAATGTTGAACATCCCTGAGTAGCATAGAACCACCAAATATAATAGTAAAAATGTAAAATCTT
>PVKC010040366.1:0-12281 GCA_004027635.1 Crocidura indochinensis | reverse complement strand
GGCAGAAAGCCAGGTCCCACCCTAGAGTAGGGTCCAATCACTGATCAGGGTAAGATCAGGGTGGGTCCAGAAAGCCAGGTCCCACCCTAGAGTAGGGTCCAATCACTGATCAGGGTAGGATCAGGGTGGGTCCAGAAATGTTTATACATAGAAATTCCAAATCATGATAAGATTAGAAATGTTTACATATGCAACACTGCCCTAGAGCAAGGAGGGAGTAGGGGTAGGGATGGAAGGGAAATAGTAAAGGGAAGGTGTACTGGTGAAAGATGATGTATACTGTATGACTAAAACCCAACAATGAACAATTTTGTAATCATGGTGCTTAAATAAAGCAATTCAAATGTAAAATAAACAAACCCAAACTGTGGTTGTTCTAAGTCTATTATAAATTTTACTCAAAATATTAAATAATTCTCTAAATGATATAAAGACATTGATAAAAATTCTAATAAAATCATATTTAGACATATGCTTATCAACTCTATTTCTAGCAAAATAAAATTATTAGTAATTGTTCTTTTTCTATTTGCATTTAATATTTTTTATAATTAAAGACAAAAATCACAGGGCCAGAGTTACAGTAAGGGGTATTTGCCATGTACACAGCTGACTCAGTTTGATCCTTGGCATTCCATATGGTTCCCCGAGCTGCCAGAAATTATTCCTATGCAGATCCAGGAAGTCACCCCTGAGTATCATTAAGTGTGGCCCCAAAACCATAAAAAAAAAAAAATAAAAAGACAAGCCAAAAATCAAAATAAAACTATTTGAGGCCAAAGCTATAGCACAACGAGTAGGGTGTTTGCCCTGCATGGTGGCAACCTGGGTTCAATCCCTGGCATCCCATATGGTCTTTTGAGTCTGCCAGCAGTGATTTCTAAGCATATCTGGTTGCCACTGGGTGTAGCCAAAAAACGAAACAAAGGGGCCTGGGAGATAGCATGGAGGTAAGGCGTTTGCCTTTCATGCAAAAGGTCATCGGTTCGAATTCCGGTGCCCCATATGGTCCCCCGTGCCTGCCAGGAGCAATTTCTGAGCATGGAGCCAGGAATAACCCCTGAGCACTGCCGGGTGTGACCCAAAAACCAAAAACCGAAACAAAAATACTGAAATTGTTAAATCCTGGCTTAACATTCCAAATAACCATTTGGAACCAGAAACCTAAATTTTTTGAAAATGCAACTTCAATAAAAACACAGCATTATTTTGTGAGAAGTCAAGAAATGTATATTCATCGTTTAAATTTTTTTAAATTTTTTAAAAATTAAAAGAAAAGAAATGCAAACACTAAATTTAGAATGTTTTAGTTTGTTTTGGGGGACCATATCCATTGTCCTCAGGAACTTATTCCTGGTTCTGTGCTCAGGAATTACCCCTGGCAGGCTCAGGGAAGCATATGTGATGTCAGGGATAGAACCCAGGTTGGCCACATTCAAGATGAGTGCCCTACTCACTATATTATTCATCTAGATGCTAAAATAACTTTAATATATATATATAAATATTTTTATTTTGGTTTTTAGGTCACACCCCGCGGTGTTCAGGGGTTACTCCTGGCTCTGCACTCAGTAATCACGGCAGGCGTGAGGGACATATAAGATGCTGGGGATTGAACTCCGGTCTGTCTCTGATCAGCAACATGGAAGGCAAACGCCCTACCACCGTGTTATCACTCCGACCCCTAATATATATTACTTTTATGAAAGCTATTCACTTGGTATTCCTGCATTTGTTAAATAATACCAGGTATAGGCAACAATAGCTATACCAAAACCTACCATAAAGGCAATTTGGGGGGAGAGGGGGTTAGGTAATACCCGGCAGCACTCAGGGGTTACTCCTGAATCTACACTCAAAAATCGCTCCTGGGAGCCGGGAGGTGGCGCAGGAGGTAAGGTGCCTTCTACCTTGCCAGCACTAGCCTAGGACGGACCACGGTTTGATCCCCTGGTTCCCATATGGTCCCCCGTGCCTGCCAGGAGCAACTTTTGAGCGCATAGCCAGGAGTAACCCCTGAGCGACACTGGATGTGGCCCAAAAACCAAAAAAAAAAAAAAAATCGCTCCTGGCAGGCTCAGGGGACCATATGGAATGCCGGGATTCGAACCACCATCCTTCTGCATGCAAGGCAAATGCCCTACCTCTATGCTATCTCTCCAGCCTCCATAAAGGCATTTTTTGGGGGGGGCCATACCCGGTGGCGCTCAGGGGTTACTCCTGGCTATCTGCTCAGAAATAGCTCCTGGCAGGCACGGAGGACCAAATGGGATGCTGGGATTCGAACCAACCACCTTAGGTCTTGGATCGACTGCTTGCAAGGCAAACGCCGCTGTGCTATCTCTCTGGCCCCCATAAAGGCAATTTTTAAGTTTGCTCCCTTAAACTGGTCATCTAATCCATCCTCTCAAATGCAGAAGCTACAACTGAAAGATACGAAGCCACAAGCAACTATAAAAGACATTTTGGAAATAAACTTTGTGATTTAATCAGCAAGTATTAACTGAACACAAACACAGCTAGTGACCCTGTTCTAGGCATTAAAATATCGGCTGTGATCAAAGCAGGCAAAGTTGGTTGGGGCCAGAGTGATAGTTCAGAGGGTAGGGCATTTGTCTTGTATGTGGTGGACATAGATTCAATGCCCATTATCCTAGATGGTCCCCAGAGCCCACCAGGAAAAATACCTGAGCGCAGAGCCAGGAATAACCCCTAAGCACCATGTGTGGCCCCAAAACAAACAAGCAACAATAATAACAAACCTTTGTAGCAAAGTTCCACCTCCTGAAACCTGGTTTCTTTTATGTATATATTTACTTAAAGATAATGCATCAGAGAGCTGACATTGTTGATCAAAATACATTTGTTTCCAGGTAAGTAAAATCAGTTATTAAAAATAAAATAGAAAGAATTGTTTAAAAAAATGGAAGAGAAGTAATAAAAGAAAAAGTACAGTAGCAGGGGGCAAGAGTCATAGCACAGTGGATAGGGCATTTGCCTTGCATGAGGTCAACCCAGTTTCAATCCCTGGCATCCCATATGATCCCCTGAGCCTGCCAGGAGTAACTTTTGAGCATAGAGCTATGACACACCTCTGAGCACTATCAGGTATGGCCCAAAAAAACAAAAACAAAAGTACAGTAGCAAGTATGTTTGTGAAAATTATAGTACCTCCAATGAAGTCATGAATATAATGGCAGAAGGTTTAATAAGCTCTTGTTCTTAATTGTCCATTCTGTTTAATTGGGATGTTCCTTTAGGGATGACAGCATCAAACAAAGAAAGTTGTACAAAATTCAAAAAACTATTACTGGGCAGAAGTGGTGGTACACGCAGTAGGGTGTCTGTTTTGCACATACTAAGCTAGGACGAATCACAGTTCGATCCTCCATTTTATCCCCCATCGTCCCAAATGGTCCCCCCAAGCCAGGAGCAATTTCTGAGCACACCGGTGTGGCCCAAAAACCAAAAGCAAAACAAAATTAAAATAAGAACTATTACTGAAACTATGACGTTTAGGGACATGTACTTCTGTAGGAAGAAGGAAAGTATGGATGGAAGCATGTCTGTACTAGCTCCAAGAAGCCCTGGTCATATCAGTCCCCAAACCAGCATACTTGAAATGTGGTCAGATCAAATGTGTAGGTTTTATATAGTAGTAGTGACATATTTGAGAGTCCACAAAACTTAAGAAAATGGTAGTAACATACACTGAGGAAAATAGAGAAGGGTTTACAAAAGCATTTCAACATATCTAAATTTCTAGTTTTCGGCAAAAATGGGTGAGCCAAAGTACAAATCCACAGTACCTCGGAGGACTGCTAGGAGTAAGTCCTGAGTGCTGAGTAAAGAGTAATAGGGTGTGGCCCAGGACAATAAACAAACAAAAGTAGAAAATTGGGGACAGAGCAATAGCACTGCAAGTTAGCATTTGCCTTGTATATGGTTAACTCAAGTTCAATCCCTGAAATCCCAAATGGTCCCTGAGCCTGCCTGGAGGAATTTCTAAGTATAAAGCCATAAACCCGAGCACCACCAGGTGAGGCAATAAGAAAAACAAAAACAAAACAAAACAAAACAAAGCCCACACACGAAAAGTCGAAATAATTTGGATACAAGGGATGAAATTGAACTAAACTGTTTTGAGAAACTGCATTAACATTGAAAATATTGGTAAACATTTTAAATGAAACACACTTGTACTATGTCTCACCTCTGGAGTGGCCCGAAGATAAATGATTCCATCTAGTTCAAGACTTTGACCAAATTGGTTATTCATCCAGTCATGCCAGTCTTGGTAAATTGTCCATTCTGTTTCATTCATGCATTCAGACTCATATAAATTAGATGCGAATATATACCTGAAACAAAGTCTACGTCAATACACAAATCTTTTCCAGAAAGCAGAGAGAACTGGACGGAAGTTCAATCTATTAAACGGACACGGAAAGTTCTAAAACTTTTTGGCACTGGATGCTTCAGCAAACATTTTAAATAATGATAGGGGGGTATTCCCAACTTTGAGAAATATGATCTTGATCTGTAGATTTTTAAAAATGTCCTGTGGAGATGAAGGGCAAAGCTTGATCTCTGCCATGCAATTTTCTTTTCTTTCTTTGTTTTTTTTTGTTTTTGTTTTTTGTTTTTGTTTTTGGTGCCACACCTGGCAGTGCTCAAAATTACTCCTGGCTTTGAGCTCAGAAATCACTCCTGGCAGGCTCAGGAGATCTCTGGGATGCCAGGAACCGAACCCAAGCCTTGTCCCAGATCAGTCACGTTCAAGGCAACTGCCCTGACACTGTGCTCATTGTGGAGTACAAGAAACCTGAATTTAAAAAAAGAAAAGGGGGCCCGGGAGATAGTATGGAGGTAAGGCGTTTGCCTTTCATGCAAGAGGTCATCGGTTCGAATCCCGGTGCCCCATATGGTCCCCCGTGCCTGCCAGGAGCAATTTCTGAGCATGGAGCCAGGAGTAACCCCTGAGCACTGCTGGGTGTGACCCAAAAACAAAAAAAAAAAAAAAAGAAAAAGAAAAGGGGTCTGAGAGATAGAGCATACTGGTAGGGTGTTTGCCTTGCACACAGCTGACCCAGGATGGACAGTACTTCAATTTCCATTATCCCAAATGGTGCCCTGAGCCTGCCAGGAACGATTTCTGAGCACAGAGCCAGGAGTAACTTCTGCGTACTGCCAGGTGTGAAGCTGAAAAAAAGAAAAAACTAAAGAAAAAAAGGAAAAAACCTGAATTTGATGCTTGGTACTGCATGGTCCTCTGAGCACTGCCTAGAGTAATCCATAAGCATTAGTGCAGAGTATTCTGTGATTATCATAAAAACAAACAATAAGGGGCCGGGTGGTGGCGCTGAAGGTAAGGTGCCTGCCTTACCGCGCTAGCCTTTTACCGCGCTAGCCTTGGACAGACCGTGGTTCGATCCCCCGTGCCCCATATGGTCCCCCAGGCCAGGGGCGACTTCTGAGCGCATAGCCAGGAGTAATCCCTGAGCGTCACTGGGTGTGACCCAAAAACCAAAAAAAAATAAAAATAAAAAATAAAAAAATAATGCAGAGTACAGTGAGTATGGTACTTGTTTTGCAAACAGACAACCTGAGTTTAATCCTAGGAACTCCATGTGGTCATCCAAGCTCAGCTAGGAATAATCCTTAAGCACAGAGTCAGGAGTAAATCCATAGTACTGACAAGTACGGCTCAAAATCAACATAATAATAAAAGGAAAAGAAAAAAGAAAACAATCATAAATACAAAATTAATAATAGTAATAGTAAATAAGGAGCCTTGTTCTTCAAGTTCAAGTTCTCCCTTGAAATACATCTCATCTGCTTGTCTGTTTCTTTGACTGCTTGTGTTTTTTACTCTGGAAAAGCCTGTGTTTCTCTCTTGAACACCAACCTCTCTCTTTCTCATCCCTCCCATCTTTCTAAATAAGTTTCAATAAAAACTGTATTACTATAATGATGAAGATGATGATGACAATATAAAGGAATCCTGAGACCAAAAAGTTTGAAAACCTTTAGTCAAAACTCTACACGTTAAAAAAAAATTCAGGGCTGGAGCAATAGCACAGTGGAAGGACATTTGCCTTGCATGAAGCCGACCCAGTTTGATTCCTGGCATTCCATATGGTCTCCTGAGCCTGTCAAGAGTAACCCATGTGCCCAAAAAAACAAACGAACAAAAAAACCCAAAAGTTCAAAATGTCCTAGCAGAGGTCAGATAGCACAGCTAGTACATTTGCCTTGACAACAGCTAACCCAAGTTCGATGATCCTTGCATCCCTTTGAACTGACAGGAATAATTCCTGAGCTCTAATGGGTGTGACCCCCAAAACAAAACATATCAAAACAAAGTCCTAACAAAGGTAATTTTGAGACAAGATGACAGGATGTTTGATCTCCTATTCTAGGTAAAGTGTATAGGTAAACAGATCAAGAGTTAACCAGAGCAGATTAGATTAATGTGGAAGGCGCCCCACACATGCAAGAACCCATACTTTTTGCTGTTGGGTCACAACCAGCATTGCTTGAGAGTGTCACAGGCTTGGGAGACCTCATGGGATACTGGGGACCAAACCTGGGTCACTTTGTACAAGTTAAGCACCCTCATTGATCTCACTGGCCTCTCAGAGAGAGCTGGAAGAGAAAATTTAAAGAGAGCTGGAAGGAAAAAATTTGGATATGATGACCTTCATATTCCCTTCAGTTCCCATAAATGTAAGGATTGTAAGTGCTAGGACTTCTGTAATGTTGTTAGTACAATTCTGAATGAAAATTCATTTTCATATACCTGTCACTATATACAGATCGTTCGAAAAATAATACAGGTTTTTCCGCATCTTTGAGCTTGCCGTTAAGAGAAGCAAGCTGAGCTCTTATTCGACTGAGACAGGCGTAAGATTGGAAGGTAAAAGACCACCGTTCAGGTTTCTCATACATCATTTGAAGAACATTCCCACCACTTTTCTGAGACGTTGTCAGTTCCTAGTTAGGATTGAAAACAGAAACAAAAAGCAAGTTAATATTTTTAGAAGACAAAAAAATGGGACATGGGGCACTTGTCTTACATGTGGCTGACAGGTTCAATCACCCCTGCACCCTTATATGGTCCCCCAAATTGACCAGGAGTAATCCTTGAATACAGAGCAAGGAATAACCATGAGTATAGCTGTGTGTAATCCTAAAACCAAAAATATAAAATAAAATAACTTTTCTTCTCTTAATTAACTACTGTCCAGAAGAAGATATAGCTAGATTAGAAAGTCTAATTTGAAAAGAAGCAACCAAAATCTCAAGAGTAGTAATTGCTTATCCTTTACACCAAGACTTTAATTTTTCTATTCATACCTCAAATTCATCTTGTGTACTTTGAACATTGCACCACCTGGCAACAGGTTCAGGAACCACTTCCCAATCCTCAGAAACTTGTTTAAGGATATTCACAAAAGTTGACTTCCCTGCAGCTGGTGTGGAAAAAAAAAAAAAAGTGTTTTTAATTGAGGGAAAAAATTTACTGGAAAAAAAGACCATAATGATCAACTATAACAAAAGGTATAACAAGATCAAATCCAAAAGCATTTTTATTCCCTAAACTTTCTATAGAAATGCATATAAGCTACGAGCTAAGTCTAAAAAAATAAACTCTAACATCATTGTGAGGGCAATAAATGAGGATCATTTACTATAATTGCTTGTTCCTCTTTGGGCTTTTGGGGGGGGTTATTTGTTTTATTTTTGGTTTTGTTTGGTTTTGTTTTTTGGACTACACTCTGTGGTGCTCAGGAAACCATATATGGAGCTGCAGATAGAGTAAAACTGAGTAAGCTGCATTCAAGACAAGCACCCTACCCACTGAACTATCATTCCAGCCCAATTATTCTAACACCATCATATGGCACTGCATATGGCTAACAAAATAAGATTTCTGCAATGCACTTCCTACAAACAATGGTTGTTTTCTCTACTTTACTTATACTCTGTGTATATACTATCTAACACTTTTTTGTCTGTATGTTTTTTGTTGTTTTTTGTTTGTTTGTTTGTTTTCTTTTTTAAGGTAGGTGGTATAGCTACAGAGAAACCAGCTTTCCTTCAGAGAGCAGTGCTTTGGTGGGGAGAAGAAAAATCCCTTCATACTTGAATATTTTCTAATTGCTTATGTATTATATTCTGGGGTATGGAGTAAGTACAGAGAAGCCATCACCTCAGATGACAGCTTTTAAAAGATTTTTTTTCCCACAACACCATGATTCCTTTAACATGTTTCCAGCATTCCCAGGTAGGCCAAGGTGTCCTACAGAAAAACCTTGGGTTGGGCCGGAGAGATAGCATGGAGGTAAGGCATTTGCCTTACATGCAGAAGGACAGTGGTTCGAATCCGGCAACCCATATGGTCCCCCGTGCCTGCCAGCGGTGAATTCTGAGCATAGAGCCAGGAGTACCCCTGAGCACTGCCGGGTGTGACCCAAAAACAAAAAAACAAAACAAAAAAAACTTGGGTTGGACCGACAGGGGTTCAGGGGTTCTGGTTGGTGTTAACAGAAGGAAGGTCAGAGTTGGTATGGCTAGCCATGATGAAAGCAGACTTGGCTGATGTGGTACAGAGAAACCAGCTTGTTTACATGCTTATTCCATGATTGCTTGCCCTAAGCAGAAAGTGCCTTTCAGGATCTATTTTTGGGGATTTATTATGTATGTCTGGTTCTCAATTCCAACAGTTTAATGAAGATCTAATAAAATGCTAGGTTCTACCCTGGTGAAAATGAAAGGTATGTTTTTTACTTATTCTTCCTTATTTATTAGTTTTTTATATTGGGCGATATAGGTGCTGAAGCATGGCACAGTGAGTGAAATAGCTTTGGTGAAATGATAAAAAATACACTATACATTTACTATCCTAAATTCTTAAATTTAAAAATACATTCAACACATTAACACCAGCATGTACCATGCTTGCCTTGAATGTGATTTAATTAAAACAGAGTACAACATCTTAGTCACTGATTAAAAGAGAGGAGGAGGAATGGCCTTAAACTCGGATACTACTATATGTAGCACTTAAAATAGTTATGTAATCATATTCCCTATGACCACCACACCCTTCCTCTAAGAAAACACCAAACATGGTTACATTAAATATCTCTGGTCAGCATATTGTGTTTCGGTCTCAATCTCTCTCCATATGGTTCCCCAAAACTACCAGGAATGATTACCAAGCATAGTGCTGACAGTAGCCACATTTTCAAGCATAATAGCACGGAGAGTATAGCACTGAACATAATAGCACTGAACAAAACACCAAACAGGACTGGGAGGATAGTACAGTGAGTAGGGCCTTTGCCCTGCACAAAGTTGACCTTTTTTTTTTTTATCCAGGGTGCCATATATCCCAAGCACCAGCAGAAGTGATCCCTGAATGCAAAACCAAAAGTAAGTCTGACTAGTCAAGAGAAACCAAGAAACCAAAAGCAAACAATAGAATAACAGCAATTGGTACATTCATAGATTATCATGAGTCTGATAAACTGAGTGGAGGAGATAGAAACAACAGCACAAAGGCAATACTAATAAGGAACAAGTAACAAAGTCAGTCAAGACCAAAGTAAAATGAAAACATGTCAAATCTAAGGGAGAAGGATATGGGATGCAAGCTGGGAACAGGGTGGAGGGAAGACAACTTTGGTGGTGGAAACTCCCCTGATTCAATGTCAATATGTACCTAAAATATTACAGTAAAAGATTTGTAATCCACTTTGGTCAAAATAAAAATTATTATTAAAGAATAGTGAATCTCTGTAAGTCTTATGCATGTGGGGCCTGGCAGGAGGGAGGAGAAACCAAACCCCCCAATGAAAAGTCACAGAAATGCCAAGACGACCCCAGACCCAGCAACGGGTGCAAATGTTTCCCGGCTGCCTTACCTATGTTGCCCTCGATGGAAACCTTCTTGATGCGGACCTTCTCTGAGCTGTGGGCAGGAGACGTGCAGCTCCTCTTGGGGGGACTGGCCATTGCAACGGGACGCAGAGAGAGGAAGAGCTGGGAAGGGACGGGAGAGCGACAGCCGCCTTCCCAAACGCACTGAGCACGCAGGGAGGTTGCAGCGGGGCTCAAGATTCAATTTTGGCGCGTAGGGAAGCCGCAGAGAGGGGCGGGGCGTGACGTCACGCAGAAGCCCGCCAGGGAGGCCACGCCCCTTTTCTGCGGCCGGGAACCCCCGAGCAGCAGCAGTAGCCCCGGGCTTGCGGGACCCGGCTTCGCTCCCGCGACCGCTTCCGGAAGAGAGGTCAAGTCCCGGGGGAGCAGGCGCAGGCGCAGAAGTGATCACGTCTCTTCCCGCGCCCCGGGACGCGCCGGGAATGTAGTTTCCGAGTCGGAGGCGCAGCGGTGCTGGGGTGGGGCCTGCCCTGGATCCCGCCTAAAGGGGGACTTAGCGAGTCGCCCTAGTGGTGTGCTGGCTGATAAGACCTAGCATGTGGGCTGAACTGATTAAGGCGTGAACCTTGGAATTCGCCCGGGAAAGAACCCTAGGTGACAGGTGGCACTCCTGCAGAACGCCCAGCACTGGGTCAGGGCTTTTCTAGGCATGAGTAATCTAGTTCTGGAGGTCGGACCGGTTGTGGCATTTATTTGCCTTTGAGAAGACGTCTGCATGTTCCAATAGCATGCGAGTCAGGTGGTTCCTGCTTGAGCCTTTTTAGCAAACACTTCCTGACTTCTCTCCCACTAGATTGAGGCCCTAGGCCTAGCCTAGCGTCTTCTCTGACTACACAAACCAAATTGATCCTGGTAACTGTACGCCTGGGCAAAATATCCATTTAACCAATTATAGTGTGATGAGTGGGTCTGTGTTCTGGACTTTGGAGAGGGGTTGTGGCTTTTTGGGAAGGAGCACAAGCATGAAATAAGAGGATCCTATTAGAATCAAGTTAGACCCAATATCCCACTCATATAGCCGGTGGGTGATACAAAAAATAAAAGCAAAGCACCTTTTGGGAAACAAGGTTGTGGGGTGGAAAGGGCACTTGGCAGTGATAGGGACTTACTCTCAAGATTGTTCACTCCAGCTCATAGGTACATAGGCAGAGCTGAGGCTAGAACCAACAGCAGTGTGCAAAAGCAAGTACCATAATGCCTCCCACTTCAGAAAAAAAGAATTTTTAAAAGCACCTTCCTGGTGTTTGTCCATAATTTCTTATCGAATTCAAAGTTTTTGGACTTTAGAAGTCTCAAATATATGATATATATATCATATATATACAATATATATTATCTATAAGAAATGTGCAACAATTAATTAAAAAAGGGAGCTGGGACGGGTAGGGAATTTGCCTTGTCCATAGCTGACCTGGGTTAGATCCCTGGCAACACATGACCTCCAGCCCAGCAGGAGTAACCAAGTGCAGAGCCAGTCACAAACCCTGAGCACCACTGGATGTGGCCCCCAAACAAACACAAATAAGAAATGTTCATATATTAAGAAAACATCTTGTATTATGATCTACATTTGGCCAACCCTCCGACACTGGTGATAAATAAAGTACACCAGTATTTTTCCATCAAGCATTTTCACAATAATTCAAAGATTAATCTGAAGTCAGGCTGTTCTGAACTGTAAAACAGTTTTTATAGTCTGAAATTTTCAGCTAATAGAATTGCAGATTTAATGGTACTAAAGTATCTAGACAATCGGGGCCCAGGAGATAGCATGGAGGTAAGGCGTTTGCCTTTCATGCAAAAGGTCATCGGTTCGAATCCCGGTGCCCAATGGTCCCCCGTGCCTGCCAGGAGCAATTTCTGAGCATGGAGCCAGGAGTAACCCCTGAGCACTGCCGGGTGTGACCCAAAAACCAAAAAAAAGTATCTAGACAATCATAAAACCTTACCACCTCAAGCTTTTCTTCCAGAAATGTTACTGTAGCTCCACCCCGGAATACAGGTAACTGAGACCTGCCCATTTCTGGGCAGGGTCTTGAAAACCGGAGATGACCTGTAACTTTACTTGCAGACACTGCCCATTTCCTGGGAGGGGTCTGGGAAAGGTACTTAAGGGCTCTGACCCAGAGGAGAAGCTCTCTTTAGTCTTTGGCTTTTGCCGGGTTGGATCTCTTCCAGTTTGAAGGTCAGAGGAAAGATGGCTGAGAGATGTTAAGATGCAGGGCTAGCTGCTTAAAAGGTTATGATATAGGCCACACATGTAGTGGTTAGGATGAATAAAGCTATTACTTCTTGAAGCCTGCATGTGAGTGAGATTTCTACCCGCTGCTCTC
>PVKC010040365.1:0-12343 GCA_004027635.1 Crocidura indochinensis | reverse complement strand
AAAAAAAGAGAGAGAGATTCGGGGCTGGAGAGGTAGCATGGAGGTAATGTGTTTGCCTTGATGCAGAAGGTCAGTGGTTCAAATCCTGGCATTCCATATGGTCCCCTGAGCCTGCCAGGAGCGATTTCTGAGCTTAGAGCCAGGAGTAACCCCTGCGTGTTGCCGGGTGTGACCCAAAAACCAAAAGAGAGAGAGAGAGATTGGAGAAGAGATCTAGACCATAGTGTGAAAGACTGCTAAGTATTTTACTAAGAAGTGAGTATGTTTTGAAAACTATGAAAATTTTATTGACATTACAATTACTATTAATAACTAGCCTTATTGGCTGGGTTAGTGCATAAGTGGAGTATGATATTCTTTTCACCAAAAATGTCATATATTTGGAAGAAAATACATTATTTGGTCTGTAGTAGTGGTCCTCCACCAAGGAAAGAGGAAGAAGAGGGGAAGAGTAGAAAATGTCTCAAGATATAAGTTGTCTTGGACGGACCTCGGTTCGATCCCCCGGTGTCCCATATGGTCCCCCAAGCTAGGAGCGACTTCTGAGCACGTAGCCAGGAGTAACCCTTGAGCGTCACCGGGTGTGGCCCAAAAACCAAAAACCAAAAAAAAAGATATAAGATGTCTGCAAATTTTTTGCACTCCTACTGGTGTGTGAATCACTACAGTTAAGATCATTGGCAGTCCCGGAGCAAAGAAGAGATCTGATTCATTCATGTCTGCAGTTTGGCAGTCCCTCTGCCCAATGGCATTCACCAATCACCTCCTTATTGACACAGAATTACAGAATTACTCGCCAATTATCAGTCTTTTTTTTTTTTTCTTTTTGGCTTTTGGCTTTTGGCTTTTGGGTCACACCCGGCAGCACTCAGTGGTCACTCCTGGCTCTACGCTCAGAAATAGCTCCTGGCAGGGGAGCAGGGGACCATATGGGATGCCAGGATTTGAACCAGCGACCATCTGGATGCAAGGCTAGCGCTATCTCTTCGGCCCCGTCAAAATTATCAGTATTAAGTGGCTCACAACCTGTGTGCCTTCTGCATTATTGACACTACTAATGACTCGCCACTCTTTCACCGTTTGCTTTCATGACTCCCTGATTCTTTTCCCTCTATACCTGTTCAAATCATGGGTTCCTGCCTTTTGCACAACCGAACCTATCTGGATGTTCTTCTGTATACAACTCTAGGTTGTCTTCTCACTCTTGACACCATCCCTGGGGAATCTCAGGGATAATCCTAGTCATTCTCAACTGCCCACAATTCTGAAAACTCTTGCGCGATCCTACATGTTAGATGATTGTTCCCAGTTATTGAAGTTATTTGTGTTTTTCGGGAATCTCAGACTTTTCTCTCTCTTCCCTCTCTTCACCCCAACATGGATCTATCTAGCTCTGTATTCCAGATATTTTGCTTGCTTTTGGAGCCTCATCTGGCTGTGCTCTAGACTTACTCCATGTTTTATGCTCAGAGCTTACTCTTAGCAGTGCTCAGGAGATCATATGTCATATGAAAAATTGGAACTAGGTCAGCTGCCTGTGAAAGGCAAACACGTTACTCATTGTTCTATCTCCCCAACATTATATTCTAAATCTTTGTAAGTAATATTATTTTCATTAACTAGAAACCATAAAGTTCTTCCCACTCTATTTGTCCTTAACAATGCTGGCTTCTCACCCAGACCTCTAATTCTACAGTAAAAAAGGAAATACTTTGTTCTCACCCCTCCTTTCCTCCTGGTCCTGCCTCTCCCATCTTGGCCTAGTTACTTTCTCTCTCTCATTTCTTTGTTTCTCATGCCACCAGTTTCTCCCTACTCTCCTCTATTTCACAGTGTCAATTAAGTAGCATCAAAACTTAATGATCATTATGATCACATTTTTCATTTTTATATTTTATTAGTATGTGGAGATTGAACTATATTCAGTCATGCTTAGAAGTTACTCTTGGCTCTGTGCTCTGGAATCATTCTTCTTAATGTTCTATGGATAATATGGAGTCCCAAGGACACAATCAAGGTCAACTGCATGCAATACCATCTCTCTAACCTCTAATTGTGCCTTATTAAAACATTACCTTTTAGAGTTCTTCATGCCCACAGTGCATTTACCTCTTTCAGTTAGGCCCTTCTACAATCTGTCTTCAAACCTAACCCCACAGCTGTTTCTTCTGTCCTATCAAATTCCAATATTTTCTCAATGTATACTTTAAGTTCACCCATGTGGGTTCCCACTTAGGGATCATCTCACATTTCCCAGGAGGGCCATGCCCTTTCCCATGTGATTTCCACATCTGGAATGTTCTCCATTTCCATGTTACCAGTACTTATTTGGACATCTACTATGTATCAGTCACTGTGCTGGGAATTCAAAAAAAAAAGAAGAAGAAGATAAAGACCCTTCTGCCCATTGGTTCATTAGTTGAGTCTAGTCCTAAGGGAGACCAGCATATTAACAAAGAAGTAATGATCTACTGTGAGACCCATAAAAAAAAGAAACATATACAAAGAACAGAAGTATAGTGGAAGAGAAAAGTTAACCTTCTGGAGATAGACACAGAAGCATGGCAGGGTGGAGGAAAAGGAAGTGAAAGCATGGCCAGGAGCACTATGGCAGAAAAGAGCTTCACATCTGCAGGGAACAGATCTTCCACTTAATATGGCAAGAGCAAAAAATGTAATAGGGGTGAGCTGTAAATGTTATAATATGTATTTTCTATGCCATAATTAAATATTAGCTACTGGTTTAAATATTTAAGAAATGCAATGAAAAAGTATCTAAAGACCAGGCTGGAATAAGTTTATCTTCTTTCAACATGAAAATCCCCACAAGTATACTGCGACTACTGCTTATCAAGAAAGTGTCTGTATCTTCATCAACATTTCCAACTTAGGAAGGTTTCAACATGATGGGTTGTAAGTCAAGGAAGATCTGAAAAGGACTACAGGTCTACTGTTGATACTCCTGATAATTCATGATAATTCACCCCAAGTGTGTCCTGATGTCCCTGGAGATTACATTTCACTTTCTAGGTCTCTCACTCACTTTCCCTCTCTTTTTATCTCTCTCATGGAGTGCCTTTATGTCTTACTTTCTTCAGAAGAGTAGCACTTAAAGAAAAAGTCTCACCTGCTTATTTATGTGTGTCCACGTGTTGTATCTTCCATTTGTTGCAATGACTCCCTAAATTCCTATCCACCTTTCTTCTCAAGTGTCTAAAAACTCTTCCGTCTCTCTCTTAGTCACCTTTTTCCCCTCCTCTACTGTCTTTCTCCCATCAGTATTGGATGTCAAAGGTTCTCAGATTTCTCTCATCCTAAGACTACAGAACCTCCAACCTTTGCTTCTACTCCCATGAATTTTTAGCTGCCACCACATTTCTGTCCCCTTATTTACAAAAATCTCCTCAAAAGAGTTTACTGATCCCTACGTTCCTCAATTCCTGCTCTCCCCTGAGTCCTCTTCAATTAGGTTTACCACCATCTGCTGCTGTTAAGGATTCTAATGACCTCGTATTGTGAGCTTCATTCCACATTCTCTTGGCCCTACCAGCATATGACATAGTATTGCCATTGTCCTTGATCCTGACTTCCAAGATATCATGTCTCCTGATGTTTGCCCTTTCTGACTCACCAAACCTTATCTTCTTTGCTGATTTGTTCTTATCATCCCAAATGGATATCTTTCATATGTAATGCTTTTAGCTACAGAATAAAGGATGGGGCTTCTTTTGCAGCAGACATGTGTTTCTGATTAGATTTTATTCTCTAGAATATAATTACTTTTGATTCTGGAACACACCTGCTGAGCTGGAGGAGTTTCCTTGGTCTTGAAGATTGCTGGGCTTGGTCTCTGTGCAAATCACTGAGGTCCTCATGGGTTCTTGTCTGTCCTCTCTGTTGCAGCATGTTCCTGCCATCCTGTTGGATCAGCGTCACTTCCTTTCAGCTCAGTGACCTTCTGTGACCCCAGCAATGGTGACTGCCCTTGCAAACCTGGGGTGGCAGGGCCTCACTGTGACAGGTGCATGATGGGGTACTGGGGGTTCGGACACTATGGTTGCAGACCATGTGACTGTGCTGGAAACTGTGACCCTCTCACAGGAGACTGCATCAGCAGGTGAGTGACCATGCCCATTGTGCTCATCGCTGCATCTTTCAAATCCTTTTTACATCTGGGGAGATTTGGAAAATCTCATATGCTCGTCTGACCTCTGTGATCAAATATGTGTGTACTGCCTGAACCCAGAGTGTTTCACAAGCGTGCACTCTGCCGTCAAGTCACATTCTTATTTCCAGTACAATCTTGGAAGAATATTTGTCCAATAGCAATATCAAGGCATTTGTGTTAGCAAGATTTAGGAAGAGATAATCTAGTTTATTTACAAACAAATTATTCTTCTTACATAACAAGTCATGCAAGTGAGGGATGGATAATTCGAAGTCTAGAAAGTGAGAGACTGGAATCATTCACGATTGAAGAAATTCCTTGCTAAATTATTCATTGTTTTCTATTTCATTAGCAGCACAGATATAGACTGGTATCAAGAAATTCCTGACTTCCAGTCTTTGCACAATAAGAGTGAAACCACCTGGGAATGGGAGGATGAGCAAGGATTTTCCGCACTTCGACATTCAGGTGAGAAAATAGATGGACTTGGGCCTGGAGAGATAGCAAAGCGGCCTTGCAAGCAGCTGATCTAGGACCAAAGGTGGTTGGTTCGAATCCCAATGTCCCATATGGTCCCCCGTGCCTGCCAGGAGCTATTTCTGAGCAGACAGCCAGGAGTAACCCCTGAGCACCACTGGGTGTGGCCCAAAAACCAAAAAAAAGAAAATAGATGGACTCAGTAATGGAGATTCCAATTCTGATCTTGAGTGACTGATTCAAGAAAACGTTGGAAACAGTTTTTGAATCCTCAAAGGGAAAATGCATTGGCTCAGAAATTTAACTAAAATGTGTTGCTCACTTCTACTTAAACAAGCTTTTGGGTTTTTGTTTTCTACTTAGCACCAGATTGTTTCTTGAAACAAACCCAAATATTGCATGATATATTGGTTACGCACTTGGTTCTGATGTGCTCAGCAAAAGTTTCCCATCACAATAAGCTAAAAAATATTTTAATTATTCAGCATCACAAACACCAGAAATACATACCTGAATGTGACATCAAATCTGTTGCCTTGCCCTAGTGTGTTTATATTTTCATTTCAATTATAAAGGGTTATAGACATCTAAGAAGCCTTCAGGGTACCGATCTTGAACTCGTGAGATATATCTATCCCTTTATCTAACATTAGCCAATACATTATTATAGAATGTTTCTATGTTTGTGTGAATGATTTACATACCTTTTAAAAACTCTGACCTGTATTTGTATATTTTTTTAGATATAGCCATTCTGTTATCTCTGTTATACAAATGTACCACTTTTTATTCTCTCATTGCTTCTAAGGTTGATGCAATTTCCAATTCTCCATTGTTCTATCAAGTGTTTTTTTCAACTATTTTCTGACTGTGATGCCCCTTCTGACCTTTTCTACCAGCTGTCCTACTAATGTTATATCATGATCCCCACTTACATAATTTTCACTCAGGGCCCCTTGGACTATCCTGGGCACACAGGAGACCATATGGCATGTGGTTTCTGATTGAAATCACTGTCGTGTATCACACTATATGAGTGTCTCTTTTATGTGACTGTGTGTACTCCACTATCCACTGGAGTGGATACTGACAAACTTTAATCCTCAGACCAAGTCTGGTTTGCTGTGAATGATCTTAAAACTCAGTTACACTTTAAATGGTTACATAAACCCTGCATATATTTGATTTTGCCTCTTATCCTAGAATCCCAATTTTTTTATTTTCTGACTCTTTTCTTAAATGTGTTTAGTCCCTATTTAGGGTACAACTGTAGGGTGGTAAGGGTGCTTATTGACCAGTTCAATCATATATTGTCAAATAGCTCTGGTTGTATAGCTTTGCTTCTACCAGCAAATGTTGACATCTATTGCTCCCCATCACCACTAATAATTTATTTAACAAGTGGTTTTATAGGAGGCCAGAGCAAGAGCACAGCAGGAAGGGTGTTTACTTTGCATGCAATTGATCTGGTTTGTTCCATCCTCAGTATCCCAATTGGTCCAGGAGTAATTTTTGAGCACAGAGCTGCCAGGAATAATTTTTGAACACAGAGCCAAAAGTAACCCCTGAGCACCACTAGGTATTGCCCCCCACCAAAAAAAAATGCTTCTATAGTGCATCCAAGAAGCCAAGCATTTTTCTAACTCATAAATACAGGCAAAGTTTAACTCACTTAGTACTTATTGTACTTCTAAGTTCATCTTATCAAACCTCTCTAGTGTTGCCAATCTGAAGTTGTGAGATGGGATCTCACCATTTTAAATTGAATTTTCCTGGTTACTAAAAGGATAAGTAATTCTTTTATTATTTCCTGATCATCTAGGTTTCTTTTTCTATAAGTTTCCTACTTGTAATTTTCTTACAAACTTCAGAGTATTCTTTGGAAATTCATCTATCCAACAAAAGTGTATAAGTAGAGTTATTATTAACCTATGCAGTAAACATGGTGATTGAACAGTGAGAAATTTTGAGGACCTTACATTCATGGAGAGGAAGATACTTAAATAAATTAGTAAAAAAAATGTAGCATTATGATGTTAAGCATATTAGAGAAATAAAGCAAGGATGAAAGATAAGTTCTTAAAAGGGGAATAGTACCTAAAAGGGGTGGTAAGGAAAGCCCTATGAAAGGCAATGTTTGAGAAAATAATCTGAAGGAGGGAAATATCAATACAGAGAATCAAGGGAGATCATTTAAGCTAAAATATAACCATTACAAAGGCATAGAGTTGGGAAGCAGTAAGACCAGATTGGCTGAACAGAATGAGAAAACACAATTCTAACCCATTTGCTGAGATCTTAGGGAAGTTGTAAGAAACAAGAACCCAAATATTAAAACCACTAGTGTTTCAATTCTGTATCATAGTTTTACCATTTCCTCTAATCTTATAGTCATTTCCTAATGATTTCATTTTCCTTCACAACAGGAAAAAAAGGGGGAAAGGAAAGGTAATATGAAGTTGTCATTTTGACCTTTTTTAACATTTGAGGAAATAAAGAACAAAAACCCTTCCCATTAATCATTTGCCTTAATGTGCCATAGTTTGGATTCTAGAGTTTAAATTCTAAAAATAACTATTTTCCTGATTTTTCTTCTTTTTCTCTGACATAGCTGAAGATCATAATTCTCCAGCTTTGTCTGTTTGGTCACATCAGTATTGAATTTGTTTTCAGAAGCACAGGATGGCTGTGGGTGCAGCCAGTCACAGGTTTCTGGGGCGTGGCAACATCCTCACTGAGCACATGACATGCTGGCATCCGTATGACCCACCAGTTTCATATCCACAGCAGCTGTTGGTTTCTCAAGTCCCCAGAGAGTCAATGAAATTCTTCTGGATGAGCTCCAGTGTGAGGAAACATGGTTCAGTTTCCTGTGAAATAGCAATATTCCCACTGAGTAGAGAAGAGTGTTGCTGGGCACTTGTTAGCAATTCAAAAAGTAATACTGTGGTTCATTCTCAAATGTGTGTGAAACATTCCCTATGATCAGGGATTCTTCTCAGACCAGTCAAGGAAACTAACATCACACATAATAGTAGGAGAATAAGACCAGTTTTAAAGACAGACTTACATGTAAGAAAGAAATGGGACAAACATGTGATTGATATCTGAACTCTGAAATGGGATGGGGCAGCAGGAGAAAGATAGTGGGGGACTCAGAGTAAGGAGGTGATGAAAACACTTTGCCTCTAGATTAATATTTCTTAGTCTCTTTTCAATCATGTTCCTCTTCTGATCTTTTTTTCTCCCTTTCTGCTCCCCTGTCCTAAGTGTTGTCCCCTTAATTTTATGTTGCAGTCCCCATTCCCCCATTTATGTGTCTTTAACCTATGGCCTCCTGATATATTCAAAGGAGGGACTCACAATAGGGGCATGCATCTAGGCTCTCTACAGAGAGGGAGTTGGGGAGCTTTTCACTACCAAGAGCCATTTGGATATGTATAACTCTATTTACAGTTCATACCACATAAGCAGGCAGGCATAGGCAGTCCTGTTCAGAGACTTGTCTGTCCTATCAAGTACCACACCCATGACTCCATGGGCCTTATACAGCCCATGGAGCAGATGTTCTTTACCTCTGCTCTGTTTTACATTTTACTGATTTTTTTTTACAAAAAAAAAAGTTATTTCCAGAGCTAACCTTAAGTCTACCTAATCTTCCTTCTTTAAGGTAATAGTAACAATTTCTGTGGAGACCTAAAAGCTCTTAGTAACCTGAACAAAAACCTGTTTGGGTCATCTTGGGAAAAACACATTTGTTTGTTTTGAGGGAGGCTGAGCCTTCACTGTCTATTTACCTAGCAGTGGTTTCTATAAAAGCAGATCCACTGGGAGTGTAATGAATCATTTGAACAAGATTTCTTCATTCCTACCACTCTCTATGAGAGAGAATATCAAATGTAAAATTTGGTTCCCTGAACAACAAAGCTGGCTTCAACTCTAGCACAGATCTATGAACAATACCCTCAAAAAAAAAAAAATACTCTAAGTAAACAGATTTTTCTCCCCTTTCAGATTTTTTAAGAAAACATTTGGGTTGAAGCCTGATCAACCAAGATTCATTCAAAAGCAAATGTTAACGTCTGAGTTCTTACCATATGAAAAGGAATATTGGAAGGCAGCCAAAGAAAAAGGGTTCAATGACTGACCTATGTGTGTTCTTATAGGCGAGGGCTGAAGAGAAGAGCATATGTTGCAGACTACTTTGTGCTATTTCAAATTCTTTGAGGTTTTAGAGCTTGTAGGTTACCATGCTCTCTCCCTGCTCTGGGTGAAACTATCAAAGACGGTGAGCTGTCAGTTTAGGCTACCACAACGACTAATTCTCCCAGTCAGGTTTAAGCTATAAATCACAAGAGTTCTTGTTAAGCACCTTTGATTTTCATTTCTCAGTAATTCCATTGTGATTTTTCCACTTGAAAATCTATTTTCTGATTCCTAAAACACCTATACCTAGAGCCATTCTGTCACTGCTTTCTGCCTGGTTACCTAATAGGTGTCCCTAAGTGTTCTCACCAGATTTGTATTCTGATTTCCTACTAGATGTTTTGTTGCTGTAATGTAAAATTAACCTGCAAGCTATATTTCCAAACTGGGGTGAGCTGAGTGAAGCAGGGTTGCTGCATGAAACAATCCAGACCAGGCTGAGGGTCTGTAGTCTGACAATCTTCTATCTTATATCGAGAGGGAGCTGCCTGCCAGAACTGTCGTTTTTTATTGAGTACAAAGACCACCCCAAGTGGAAGAATAAGGACAGAGTAAAAACGAATAGATCAGGCTATCCTGAGCTTGTCTTGCCCAAATTTACATGTAAGACATCTCTGTTTTGGGTAAAACCAAATTATAAACAAACAGGAAGAAACCAGGGATGTTATTTGTTTTGGGTGGAACCAAGTTGTAAGTAAACAGATACAAAGAAACCAGGGATGATCTTTGTTATAATTTGTTATAATTAGTTATAATCTAACATGTTGCCATTCCCAATTTATTATATTCTCATTCAGAACTTGGTTGTTTTTGACTGGATAAATACATTTCCCCCCTTCTTTGCTGCTATTTCTTTGGTAGAGCAATGTAAGTTTTCATGGGAAAACCATGCTTCCCCATAAGCACAAACTTGGAGAAGACTTGGATGTTCTAGCTCTAAAAGTAAATAAGTCTGAAAATGAATAGAGCTCTTGATTTCAATAGTAAATCCATAGAGGGTGTCCAATATTTACCACTACAGCTAACTGGTGCTCTTCTGATTGTTATCCTTTTTGAGTACTGGTTTTCAGCTTCTCCTTTATCTGAGTTACTCTACATCCTTTCAATCAATGGATTGATTGATAGGCAATGGATTACAGTACCAAAATGCTTTACTCCCTATTTTTCTATTTTATAAGCAATACTAAAATCCTGTTGCTTTAAGTGAAAATATCATGTTCAATTTTTTTTTTTGTCATGTCCTTTTTTGGGGGGTGAGTCCCCACATGTTGGAGATGCTCAGGACTCAGATCTGACTCTGCACTCAGGAATCACTGATGGGCACAGCAGATTATATAATGGAATCTGATTAGGTGCATTCAAGGCAAGAACTCTAAAACTCTCTGACTCCTGAAGTTCATTTTTATGCTTCTCTTCCATTGATCTTATAGGTCCTTTGACAAGATTTATAAACACTAAAGCTAAGGCATTTTATAGCATTTCTTCTTATTTAGAATCACAGCTGCTTCTGAGATCCACATTCCATCTGATTGAAAATGACAGTAGAACTGAAAAATTCCTAAGTTACAGATTCTTTCATATTCAGACTTCAAATCTGGCTTTTCTAAAGGTTAGCTGTACAGCCTTGGACAAGTTAATTCACTTCTCTGAACCTCCACTATTTTATTTGTTAAATGCCTATCTCATCAGATTATTATAAATATTAAATAAGATCATAAAGATAGATTTCTTAATACATGTAATGAATTACAATTGGCTTTCAAATCAATTACTTTTGTTACCAATTCTCATACCTGCCTTCATTTTCTTTCTACTCCAATATTTTTACTAATGATAATGCAGATTAATTTCCACATGAGTGGGGGAGCATACCTGGCAGTATTCAAGGCTTACTAATGGCTTTGCATTCAGAGATCTCTAGGCAGGCTTGAATACTATATGGTGGATTAAACCCTGGGGCTTGAATACTATATGGTGGATTAAACCCTGGTCAAACACATGCAAGGCAAGCTTCCTGCTCTCTATACTATCTCTTCAACCACATAATTTCCACATATTTTTAAAAAATTCATGTGCCTTTTTTAAATTCATAGCTTGAAGAAAATTAATTTTACACCCTAAATGACTTTCAGTCAAGGTTCTGCTTGATATCTCTGCTTTCAATCTAATCTATATTACAGATAAATAGAACCACTGACTCATGAATATATTGTACTGTCTCTCTCTTACATTTATTTTTTGGGGGGTTTTATTTTGTTTGGGGGCCATGCTTGACAGAGCTCATGAGTTACTCATGGCTCTTTGTTCAGAAATCACTCCTGACGAGCTCAGAAGACCATATGGGATACCAAGGATCGAACCTGAGTTAACCATGTGCAAAGCAAACCACCCTACTTGCTATACTATCACTCTAGTCCCTCTCTCTTACTCTTCTTAATTCACTTGATTTCATTTTGTTCCTGTCAAAGTTTGTCAGAGTCCTAAGTGAATAAATAAATGTGAAATACTTAAAATAGTCTCCTGCACAGAATAAGTGCTCTTCACACTTAAGCAAATGTTAATGCCTGTTATTGCCCCCTCAGTACCTATGAAATGCAATATCTGTAGGTAGAATGAGAGAGGAGAGGAAGGAATAAAATAGTATCTAATGATGAATTAAGTTATAAAAATAAATCTTTCCAGGCTCCAGGGCTCTAGAGGTGAATGACCATCATTCTCAAGGATAGCAGTCTGCATAAGAAACATAAATGTGAAATTCTACATAGCGACGATGTGCAAAGGCATTTGATAACTTTCCCAGAGCCTGGCAGATCTTTCATGCCTAATCATCGTAACACAAAATATTAGCTATTAGAGATAATATAGCCCCATCTCTTCTTCAAATTCCATTTCAAAACTTTCTCCATTCATTAAATCTTTTTCCATATTTCCAAACACGTAGCCTTATCAAATATGTTGTACCCATTTTGACATTAGTCACTGATGATAATACTTGCTTTATTCATCTTACTGAATTGTAGTCTACTGGGGAAAAAATGATACACTTGCTTCTTCCTGTGTTTCTTTCAGGTCAATGCTTTATTAGGTGGTAATTTAATATAAAAAGTAACTTTCTTTTGAATAACTTCTCATGGTTTCTTGGTATTTATGGATTATGCTATGTGAATCACTCCATTCTTAAGGAATTATGCTAATTGGATTGACTTCCTGATTTCCTTGATTTACCCCTGACCTCTGCTATAAGTATAAAAATCTAAAACCACTTTCATTTGTTTTCTGTAGGTAAATGTGACTGTAAAGAACAGGTATTAGGAAACTCCAAGATATTCTGTGGAATGAAATATTCATATGGTGAGCTCAAAATCTTTGAATACTTCTGAGAATCTATTCAAACTAAGTACAAAGACTTTTAGAGGAAATGGGAAACCTGGTCTGTAACATTCCTAATAAATCAAAGCATGTGTCTTCTAGAATATACAAAACACAGTGAAC